>JAQGCP010002196.1:0-10818 GCA_034699885.1 Acrobeloides thornei | reverse complement strand
TCACTAAATAAAGTCAAATTAAATGGCGCTCGAGCCATTTAACACTAGGTTCGAACTTTCGAGATATCGTCTCTTAATATCGGTTAACCGACCGACCGATTAACCGATCGGTTAATGTCTTTTTTATACATATTAAAATTTTTTCACAGAAAGTGATGTTCTACAAAGTTGTTCACTGTGAGCTCAGGAACAACTTTATAGAACATCACTTTCTATGAAAACTTTTTAGTACACATAAAAAGTCATTAATCGATCGATTACCCGATTAATTGTTAACTGGTCGGCAACAACCCTACTGAAAATGCTCAAAAATGAAGATTTTTATCGTAAAAATGATCAATTTTGTTAAAAACATGCCAAATTTTGGACATTTTTAGTAAAAATTTGAATAATTTTGGTTATTTTTGGTGAAAAATCATGATGATATTGACAATTCATAAAAAATCAGAACATAAGAGAAATCAGAACATTAAAAATTAAATCAGATTCTGCTGGTTAAAATCAAAACTTTTTTGAGAAATTAGGTCCATTTGGAACCTTGAATTAATGTTAAAGATGAGTAAAAAGAGAGAAAAACTTTTTATCTAAAACAAGTTCTATTGAACACTTCTTAAGTGTCCTCCTGCCTATTCTCTCAACTTTGTTGACTTTTCTTTACAAAAGAAAACAATAATTGAACAGCTAAGTTTCACTTCACTATAAACAAAAATCAGTTTACATTAAAATATTCACTTTTGCTTTAAATATTACACAAATTTATTTTATTGAATTATATTAAAAGATGCTGTACGATTCTTTTTATTATAAACTCAATTGATGATAACAGAATAATCGTTAATAATATAAATAAACTGCGATTAAAAACACTAATCCTTAAATATTAAACACACTTTGCCTGTTTATCCGTTGTGAAATTTAAAAATGGGTTAAAATTCTTAAAAAATTAAAACATTTGGCTAAAATTATAATAATTTTAAAATTTAAACAAGTTAAAAAATAGGTTAAAAATTTTAAAAAATGTTAAAAAATCATAACAAATTTAAAAAAGATAATGTCCTTACTCGGAGCGAGGCCGAAAGCTGAACCACGCTCGGAGCGAGCCGAATGGTCGAGCCCGTCTAACCACAAACAACTCAGAAAGAGCACCGAAGGCACTCGGTTACCCGTTTATTGTAATCATTGGAATATTAAATTTTTATTTCAATTTTTTCATTTCGAAAATAAAATAACAAAGAAATTTAAATTTAAGAAGCAATGTCTCGAAATATCGAAGATGAGCCTTAGAGGGGAGGAACTACGCCAAAAAGTGTTACTATAAACTTGAGGCCTAGGTTATTTTTGAGTACCTATTGAGTGATTAGCAAAAACATGTAAGTTAGGTCCCACGCCTTAAAATAAAATATCATGTATGTCGGTAAATCGCTGGCTTCTGATTTTAAAAATTAAAATTTTTACAAAAAAATTTATCTGAAAATCTTTCTCCCTCATGCTATTTCAAAAATTCTCCTTATTAATAGGGAGATTTGGCACCCTCCTCCCCACTTTACAACCACTTCTTAAGTAGTCGGGCTGGAAACTAAGAAGTGGTTGAGAACATAAGGGTACTATGTTTTTCGGCAATTCCGGTCTCATAAGAAGAGGGGATGTGCACATTTGCTCCGTATGCCCTTAAAATTATAATAATACTATTGAATGTTATGATCAACAATAGCGAACACTGCTGAATCAACAAGATCTTTTAACATGTCAGTTGTTGAAGCAGTTTCACAATTAACTTCATGATATTTATTTGCTGCCTTCTTATGATTATTTTTGTGATACTGATCATATTCATTCACTATAGTTTTTTGGATTTCAGTATATTCTGAAGAATTTGGAGATATATAATTAGTTTCTTGACTTGATTGTTCTATGTTAATTTGGCGGTAAGAAATATTATGTCTGGCAGAAAAGTTTTGAAGCCATGTATCTGATGCTAGGAAACATCTATTTTTGGAACATTGATGATGCTGATTGTGTATTTCTAGAGCTTTCTTTTGAATTAAATCACCGGTGACACGTCGATTATCCATAAGCTCGTTTTGTATCCAATCTACAAGTTCCCTTTCCAAATCAACATCAAAGTGATTGAAATCTTCTAAAAAATATTTTATTTATTTTTTAATGTTAGTAGTGCGATAGGTGCATCTAGGCCTGTAATGGGCGCTTCGCGCGCCATTTATAATAAGCCTCTCAAATGGACTGCTTGACAGGGTAATTATTAGTGTTCGATCCCTGGGGCGAGATCGACATCTTGGCCGGGACAGAATTTTTCGGGATGCACTATGACGGGAATTTCGGGATCGAATCTCGGGATTTTCGGGACGGGATTTCTTACAATTCTTTAAAAAACAATTTTTCATTTAAAAATGTTTAGTTTATATCTTTTCATGATTAGATGCAAAAACAGCTCAGCAGTCAGGCACGTAGTGAGGGGAGGGGATTGCCCATCCTGTCGTGCTGTAATGCTCTGGGACTGCCCATAATTGAGCAATATTTACCATTGCTCATTTGTATATGATCAATAGCAGCTGTACCATTTATACTGTTGCGAATTGTTTCTTCTGCTAATCTCCAACGTCGAATAGTTTTTCGGTCAATATCAAACTTTCTGGCAGCTTCATGATTTGTTTTAGCTTTACAGAATTCAATTACGTTCAATTTAAATTCATTGGTATATGAATATGCCTTTCGTTTTAATGATATATAATTTGAAGTTGAAGGCTGAGCTTGATCAAAATGTTGGTTTTCTTCCTCCATTATTCCTAAACTATTAATTTCAAAAGCTGCAACAATTCGGTTATCGCTTTTATTAGGTTATTATTCTGGAAGTATTGCAACTAATCTTTTAGTCACCCCACATATGTTTCAAATGATGAAAAAGTCGCGAAAAGTCTGAAACCAGTTAAAATTTGCGGTTAAAAGTAAAAAATTCTTTTAGATTCGAGTTCTCCATGTCGAAAAGCCCCGATACAAAAATTCAGCACATTTGATAAATTTTTTACCCCAGAGGGGACCAAAGAGAAAAAGTTGATTTTTCAAAAAATTCTTCAAGTATGCTGATTTTTATATTCGGGGGTTTTTCGATATAGGGGAACTCGAATCTGGAGGGATTTTTTGATTTTGATCATTTGATCTCCCTCCACTTTTGGAGGAGGAGGTCAAAAATATGAAAAATTTTGTGTACGTAATATCTGGACAGCCTCTAAACATTATGTAAAAATAAACAATGTAATAAGTTTAAATCTTACGATTCTGATCATTTATTGAATTTGAAATTTTTTCATTATTATAATTGCTACAAATATCAAAGGCGCTTAATTTGCTGTCTTTCATAATAGCCCTTTCACTGCGATTCTAAAATTTTATATATTAAACATTTAGAAACACTATAATCGGTTACCTCGACGTTTTTATCATTAACTTGGATCAGATTTTCTAAAACAACTTGGGGCAAGTTTATTGGAATATCTCCATTTTCAGATTTTTCTTTAAACGAGATATGGCGAATACTAACAATATGACGTTCAATCGCTCTAGGCCCTTTCTTTCCCAATGACAGATCTAACCCACAAGATGGACAATAAAAAAAATCATCTCCTTTTGTTGATCTCTAAATATAAAAAATATCAAAATTGTAAGATAAATGTTTACAAACCTGAATTCCGGGAAACTTGTCTGTGTATTCAGGTCTAAATTTATAATACCAGCTCTTTCGCTTATTCTGTTTTAACGAATTTATTACCATCTCATCTCTCAAACCTTCAATAGATCCATTTAATATTGGATGAATTTGAGGCTTTAGCTGAGGAACTTCGAATAAATTCTGATTTGTAGAGGTTGAGGTATTTTCAATTGATTGATATTCTTCAGTTTTCAAATATGTGCGATTATTCTCATGCGAATAGGCATTTTGCTTTATTACTGATTCTACAATTTCCGAAATAATATCTTCACGAGTAGGCTTAGCGTTAGTAGGTGTCTGTGAGAAAATATTTAGTTGCAATTGTCCACCCTCCATAAGTATCGATTAAGTCAAAATGTCATTTATTTCATTAAGAATGATTAGAATTTTTATTATCTCTAAAAAATATATTTAACTATATTATTAAGACGTAATGTAATCGATTTGGCTTTTTTCCAACTGTAGATACTAAATTTAAACATTCTTGTTAATTCCTATAAATTTTAAAAACTAAATGGTTACTTATGGCAAAGGTACTCAAAATTTTATTGCAAATTTTATATTATAAACTGAAACCGAGCGCCTCCCGGAGCTCTTATGCTAGAGTATTTAAGTTCAGTATGGAGCCCAGCCTCGTCTCCGAGTACGTTCGCTACGGAGCTTGGCCTTCGGTATCGCCTCCGAATACGACCGCTACGAACAGTGCCGTAATGTTGGTTCTTATTTGGGGAAGTTTGGTTTTAGGAAGGGGAAGTTTTGGACTTTTTTCAAGAATTTTCATTTTTCTTCCCGGAAATTTAAAAAATTTTGAAGGGGGGGGAAGGAGAGAAAAAAATGGCATTTTTTATAATTCATCGAGACGAATAAAATGCCACCAAAATTATTGAATTTGAAAAAAGTTTTGGGTTATTGAAACGAAAACTCTGAATCGGAGTTTTCGTTTCAACTAGGTGTCGTTTTATCGCTTAGATGTGTTATAAAAAATTCCATTTTTCTTTTTTCCTAAATCATCAAGGAATTGGATTTTTATAATGATTTATTAAATCGTTTCAATAAAAAATTTCATTGATGCATGAGTGCCGGCTCTTCGCTTCAATGTTTGAATTTTTCACTATTTTGTTTTGCTCATAACATTTTACCGTTAGATTTTCAAGTAGTGGAGCAAAAGCAAAAAATGCTCAAATTTTTCTCTTTTTCATGGAACCAATTCTCTGAAAGTAGACTAGTCCTTTAAGGTTATGAAGATAGCACAAACAAACCGACAGACACACAATATTTAAGGATTATGAATTACTTTTTTGTAAGGTTTTATATCTATAAAAAAAGATTTGACAATGGTTTATTTAGTAAAAGTTTTTTCCAAATTGTTGCACTTTTTAACACCCTGACCATTGGTGTTTCCAATGGCAACAAAGCATACTTTACAATTTATTTACTAGCATAATGAAAGGAATAAAATTGGAATATGACTAGCAACCATTTATCTGCAGCTACCTAGTTCCATGACTACTTGCTCTTCGAATATTGATCGCCGTTGGATATTTACCTATGCTCTTAGGTTAGAACCAACAAGCTTATTCAATGGACGATGATGATGATTTACCTGATGTAATTCTATTTTTAAATATAAATGTTAAATTTTTTAGTTTAGGATACCGGTAAAGCTACGTCAGGTCTTATTAGTGATTTATTTGGAGACACTAAACGAGTAAATTTATTATGTTTTTATGTATTTTGAAGGGGGAGTAGACGCTAATAAAATCAAATACAAATATGTACCGAGAGCCTCCGTTGCTCGCGTAATCTCGGAGAGATGCTCATGTAGTTTACCCCCTTAGATGATTTTCCCCAGCATCTGGACGCACTTTGTTGGAATCAGGACAAACTTTTAGGCATATTTAGTCAAAAAAGGAAAAAAAGTTATCTTTTTTACACATGCACATTTCTCCTTTAAAAAGTGTAATTTTGATAATTCGGAAAAAATTTAGAAACCTGATAGACGAACAAACTTAGACGACATACTTGGTGGTGGTGGTGGTAGAGGAGCAAAACGGAAGCCAACGGTCACATTTCAAGAACCTACTGCAACTAGAACGACTACATCATCTAAGGCATCTTATTTTTTTTAAATTTACCCCTGTGTGAATAATTTTATTCGGGAAATCGATTGCACGCATTCCCGATGCGTTAAAACGCTTCCATGGCCCTGATTCAGGGAAAGGGGTGGATGATTAAAGCTAAAATGGTCTAATGTTCGGATTTTAGCAATAAACCGGCTGCCTAGGGGATTTTCTAGGCGGGGAATCGATTAAAGAATTTTCGAGGCATGAAAAGATTTCCCTAATACTAATTTAAGCGTTTTTCATTATGAAATATTTTAAAGGAGTTTATTCCCCGTATCAGTATGATTTTTTCATGCCTCAAAATTTCGCGCTACCGATTCCCCGTCTATAATAAAGGTAAAATTTTACCAGTGCCGGATGCCGTATGCCGTACAGGATTAGAGGGGGATGCCGTATCAATTTCAAAAAATTTTATCACCATTTATGCATGTGTGATTGAAAAGGTTGCAATCTTTCAGTTGGAGTTGCAAAGGTTGAAGAAGCTCACAAAAGTTGCAATCTGGTAATCCTACCTATAAAGGGATCTTTTAAGAAAAAAATCGTTCCAAAATTCATGTAAAAAAGTCACAGAACTTTTGGAACAACTCAATAAAATATTATTACTACTTTATTAAATTTTATTTTTTAGGAAAATGTTGCGCCTACCTTAGAAGCTAATTCAAATTTATTTAGTTCACTATTTACATCAACCGAACAATCTAGAAGACGACCAGCGACTTTGTAATACTAAGTTCTAAAATTTTATTAAATTAAATTTTTAGTGAAGATAAGCCATCTACAACTACTAGTGGAAAAGATTTTGCTGATAGCAGAATATCAAGTCGTGGTCGCGAAAAAACTGAGCAAGTAGAACAAAGATATACTACTAAGAGCTCTGAGTAGAAATAATTAACTATTATAAACTTTTATAATGTCCTTTTTAGTGCAGAAAAAGATTTAGAAATTGAAAAGCTTCGGCGAGAAATTTCATCATTGAGATATGAGAAAAATGAAGACCAGTTAACAATTTCTGAGCTTCGTCGTAAAAATGATAACATGGTCGAAGAGCATAAAAAAAATATACAAGATTTAGAAGAAAAAAATCGGTATCTGAAAGGAAACTTTTTATACAAACTTTTAACTGGAGAAAATTTAGCCGAGAAATTGAAGAATTAAAACGCGTGCATGTACGAGAATTAGAAGCCACAAGTTATACAAAAAAACAAGATGTAGAAGTTATTTCATTATTGGAACGTCAATCCAGGTAATAAAACGATCTTGTTTGTTAACAATTATTTTTTTAGCTATTTTGATATATTTCAGTCTAAAATAGAATCAATTAACAGTATATTAGGAGAATTGCATCAAGAAATTCGAAGCGTAAATACAGAACATGGAAACGTTGATCAAGTTATAAAATACGCTAATGAGCAAATTTCTCATACTTTACAAAAGTATAAACTGGAAACCGAGCGCCAATGGACCTCGGCCTTCGGATCGCGCTCCGAGTGAGTCCCTGTGGCACTCACTCGGAGAAAAAATCGATTTGAATTCAAACCGAATTTCTCGAAAACTTCAATTTTTAGCAAAAACTTACTAAGTTTTTTACTAAAATTAAACAATCGCTGTTCTAAGTTTCCCCGGAATATCACTCATGATTTTCGTGTTAAAATCTTAGAAAAATGTCCTCTAACTCATGAAATAAAGTGATGGCAGTTTGAATTTAACATGCAAAAACAGCAGAAAGACATTATGCGTTTTATATATGAAGATATTATGCTTGACTATTGTTTTTACAATGTGCTAATTATTAAAGTAGTTTAGAATACAAGAAGAAAAAGATAATTGGGAAAATAAAAAATCTGATCAAGTTCTATCCATTGAAAAAAACATAGAAAGCTTATACCAACAATATACTGCTGAAATCTTACAAGTATGTCAAATAATACAGGATGGGTCAAACAAGTGGCTTTTTTTTATTTTTTGGGATCCTGAAATTTATTTGTCTAAAAATGAGCTCTCTAAGGGTAATTTTATGTGGGAAATCGATTATGCGCTTTCCCGGATCATGAAAACGCTTCCTGAACCTGATTCAGAGAAAAATTAGTTTTGAAAACACTTCCTTGACCCTGATTCAGGAAGGAATCGGTGTATTGAAGCGAAAATCAATTTATTTACGTAAATACGTATCCCTTCCCTGAATTAGAATCAAGGAAGCGTTTTCACGGTTCGGGAATGCGCGCAATCGATTTTCCGCATAGAATTACCCCTAAAAATGATCATTTTAGAAAAAAATTTTCCATGAAATAGTCCTTAATTTATACCCCCTTTAAGAGCTGTTGAACATCCTAATATTTAAAACACACTTTTAATTATTATTTAGGGAAGGCGTTGGCTAGAAAGTGAAAAGACAGAATTCATGTCCGAAAAATTAGCATTCCAAGAAGAACAGTCTTATATCTTACAATTTTTGGATCAAAAACGGCAAGAAATGGAAGAACTTAAAGTAAAATTTTGCTGTAAAAACAACAAAGGAATAACACAATGGGCCAAGGCTATTGTATCCCTATGAAATCAGAACCTTATTCGAGATCCATCTTTCGTGGTCCAAAATTGGATATAGGGACGTTTGCCACGACATGAAGCAAAAAACGATCCATTCGCCACGAAGCAAATACTTTCGACTCCGAATTGTTTTACCTAAGTTTGGTTTTATCTGTAAATCTGGTTATACTTGATCAAAAAACTTTAAAATAAAAAAGCTATGATGTCATTTTTTCATGGCGAATGGGTCATGGCAAATGGATCATGGCAAAGATTCCTATGCCGGAGAAGTGCTCGGAGAAAATAAACGCTTGGAGGGAGAAGCGCTCGGGAGTTTTCACACTCATTTTTTTTCTCATCCGAGTGCGTTAGCGCTCGGCTCCCGGTATTTTAGCTAAAACGCTTATATTTAGAGCGACTTTATTACTAAAGAACATGATCTTCTTGTACGTGTAGTAAATGAACGCAATATATTAGATCAAATGAAAAATGAATTTTTAATACAACGTAATGCAGACATTATAAGAATAAGAGACGAAGCAGAACATTTGGAGCGTTGTTTAATTCAAGTAGAAAATGCTTATCAAGGACTTGAAAAAGCTCGAATAGACTATGAGCAAAAGATTATGCAAATATAAAAACTTACTATATTAAAGCAATTTTGTCAGTATATATATGTGCCAGCTGTATCCGGAACGTTAAACCTAAGCCATGTTCTATAGACTGACACCCTAACAAATACCCCACAAAAAATTCCAAAACAACACTAGGTACCTCTGGGGGACCCCCCTAATTTTGTATATATCGATGAATCCACCGAGCACATTTTTCAATGCAGTAACTCCAAAAGTTTTGCTCTATAACTTCCAAAATCGATGCTCGGTGACCCCCAAAATTGGCACCCCTTCCAAATTGAGGGGGGAGGAGTGGGAGTATTGTTATGGTGTGCTCAAAATTTTTCTTTCTATCAGCCTCCAAAGCCATAGCCCCGTTTTAATAGTTGTAACACTTTTCTAGTAAGCAAAAAAATTCATAATAAATTTTATTAAATAAACTGGAAACCGAGTGCCTTTGGCGCTCTGCAGCGCTCGGCTTTGCTTCCTAGATCCAAAGCAGCACTCCGAGCAAAAAAACAAAAAAGTAATAGGTATAAATCATTGGGCAAAACACTTGGTGACCTCGTAGATTAAAACAAGTCGATTAAAATTATAAAAAATAAAAAAATTTTATGCACATTTTCGAAGCTTGAAAATGCTTCCCTGATTCTGATTCAGGAAAGCATTTTCAAGCTTCAGGAATGTGCACAATTGATTCCCTTTATAAAATTATCCTATATTAATTTAGAAAAAATTTAATGGGTTCAAATTCATGTAAAAATCATGAAAAGTACGGTTTTTTAAAAATCACCCTGTACATTACCGAGGGGTGCAATTAAAGTAAAGTTGAAATATTGAGAGGCTATGGTAAATTAAGACACATTGTCTGTATGTTTTTAACAATTCTGAAGACTATGGTAAAACTCCGTCTCCCAAAACTTTTTCCTATCTGGATATACGGGAGATGTTTATACCGTCGTCACAAGCCGACGGCACTCTGAGTGAGTTGTCGCTCGATGAGCCACAGGCGCACTTTGTCCGGTTCTATTCAAAAATCAACCAATTCTATGTGTATAAAAATTTTTATGAACAAAACAGTGTCAAAAATCATTTTTCATTGAAAAATAGGTATTAATTGATATCAAATCAATTTTTTTACTTCTAAATGAATTTTTTCGGAAAAACGAAACGTTATTCTCTTGGTACATAACAGGGTATATAATCCTGTTATGTACCAGTGGTACATAACAGGGATGCATCCGGTTTGGTTAGTGACGTTTGGTTAGGTTACGGTTATAACTCTTTTCTGGAACCTGACCAAAAAAGTGGCGATCATGTAGCACAGGAGCAATTGGCGATATAATCATCTTGAATGGGGAGGTTCGAGCCCCCACGGCGCACAAATTTGTGTCAAAAGTAGGGAACTCAATGAATCCGGTTTAAAACGCGTTCTCTAGCCGCGAATAACCATTTTTAAACGATTTCATAATATTCCTTTGTCGATGGCACCACTCGATTTCATATCAAAACTTGGCATTTTCAGGTGTTTCAAAAACTATCATATCTCTAAGACTGTTCATTGAAATACGATCCGGTCTTTTTTAAAAACATTCTACGGATCGAGACCTACAACACGGAGTACGAATTTTTCGATGAAACTCGCCTTTTCGATTTAGAAAAAGACTTCGAATTTTTGGATATTTCGCGATCTTGCAAATATCTCATCAAAGGATCATCCATTTCCGATGATTGACCCCTCAAAAGATTCGTCTCGTCGTTCTGCACAACTCTCCGTGTCGTTTTTGGTTTTTAGATTCAAAAACTTGCATTTTTGCCCCAAAAAGTGTCATTT
>JAQGCP010002195.1:0-10818 GCA_034699885.1 Acrobeloides thornei | reverse complement strand
TCTACAAAGTTGGTCGCCGTGATCTCAGGAATTCAATGAGCTATCGCTGAGCCCAAGTGGATTTAATTTGACCGAGTTATAGCCAACAAACTAAACAATAAGGTCCAAAATCTCAGAAGCGCTTAAGTCAAAATTTGTTGTCCCATGTGCCTCCAAAATTTTTTGTTAAAATATACTGCCGTTACAATCGCCCTTAGGCGTGTTAAGGAGAAAGAGTAAGTTGTCGGTTATTTATTTTTAGATAAGTGACGCAACAGTCAAAGGATTCAAGTGCCCACTTCAGCATAATTCTCATCGCTATGTTAGGGCTATGTACGATCCGAATGGTCCGCCGCCTCTACCTTGCATTTTAAATATACCCACACCAACAGTGGGATCCGGTTTGGGTACTCTCAACTTTTAGAAAATCAAAATTTTGAGCTCAAAATTTAGAATCCATATATAGGATTCTCATAATTTAGAATTTTATTATTTAGAGTCAAAAAATTTAAAATTTCAAAGTTTAGAACCAATCACTTAGGCGCTTTTCCCACATAGGATGTCCACTGAGGATTGAGCACACAGATTTTGAATTTCCCGTCAAAACATGATTCAGATTTTGGCGGGAAATTCAAATTCAAAATCGCAACTAAAAAATTGCAAACTTCAAACGCGATTATCTCGACAACGATTCAGAATTTACTGTTGCGATTTTGAATTTGAATTTCCCGCCAAAACCTGAATATGAGATTCTAAATTATGGATTTTAAATTTTGAGAGAAAACCATCCATTTTAGGAGGACTAGTTACGTTTGGTTTGGGTTCTGCAGATGATCCAACAATTAGCGATTGCAGAACTCTTTCTTGCTTATGTAAAAGAATGAAAAGTAAATAAGCTTTATGCAAATTTTAAAGTAGAACCGGGAACAGAGCACTAACGCGCTCGATGGGTAGGGGGGGGGCTGGGTAGAGATGAGGGGATTTTTCTCTGCCCTGCGCTACACAAACCTACCCTGCTTTGTTCTACCATGCTCTACCCTTACCCGCTTTGTTCTATCCTGATTATCTCTGCCCTGTTTTACTCTGCCCTACTCTACCCTGATCTCTACTTCAGTGTTGTAAGACATCCTCCAAATTGGGGGGGGGGGGATACCTAGCTACGCGCAAGAGTTTAAGGGGGATACCTAGCAGCGTGCGGGGTAAAAAAATTTTGCGCTCGAAACGCGCAAAAATTTTGAAAATAAATGCTCGAGGTCCGTTTCAAAAGTTTAGTGGTCCTTTAACGGCACCCCCTAAAATTCGCCAAAAATCGAGGTTACATCGGATTTCTTTAAGTGACCACTTTTTGGATAGCTAATGTGGAATATTTCGTAAAAAAAATTATTGAAAATCTTTTATTTTCGTCGAGATATGGACTTCGAAAGTCAATTAGAAAAGAGTCATAATTTTTCAAAAAATCATATCTCCGCGAGATCGAAGTTTTTTCAATAATTGTTTTTGTATAAAATTCATCATAAAATCATCTATACAAAATGTTGTCTCTCGAAGAAATCTGAATAAAGTCCATTTTAAACCCAAATGCTAAACTTTTTCTTAGATGCTGAAGGGAGTGATCCTGTCCGATCAGGCAGGTTAAGCAAAGTTGGGCCCACCAGGTTCGATCCCGCTAGGGATCGAACCTGGCGGACTTATTATATATGCTATAGCGAAAAAAGTCGGATATTTAAAACTGTACAAAAATTTCGACCCTATTGAGGATTGAATCTGGCATCTAAGTTCCAGAAAAAGTTTAACAGTTGGGGTTGAAATGGGCTTTATTTCAAAATACTCAAAAATGAATAGAATTTTACTCAATTTTTGAGTAAAATTCTACTCAAATGAAAATTGGTGTATGTGTATTAAAGAATGGACAAACTTTAAGAAAAGCTTTATAACGTTATCACACCATGTGATAACGCTATCACGTGATAATGTGATAAAGTTATCACAAAAATCGTTATCACTATTATCAAAATGCGTTATCTTATCACTAATCACACCCTTTTATCATGATCACTTTGAACATCACTACCTAGGGGTGCCGTTAAATCGAGGTTCGACTGTTGTAGGATAATTTTATGTCTGAAAGTACTTTAGAAGAATATAATACCAGTATTGACGACAATGACGTATGCGTATTAGAGAATGGACAAATTTTAAGAAAAGCTATACGTAAAGAATATCGAACTTTGACCAACGAAGAGCGTAAGCGCTTTCATGCCGCTGTAAACAAACTGAAGACGAAATTTGTAGTCAATCTAAAGCTTTCAGTATTAGATAATGATATTGCGATAAACTTAACGTAAAAAAGGTTAGATGCAAATTTTTAAAACGTTTTTTTAAGAGTTTTTGATCATTTTGCCAAGCATCATTATGATGTCGCTGTACTTGCCAGGACAGCTGCACACGGTGGACCTGGTTTTTTGCCATGGCATCGAGAATTTCTAAAACGGTAAAAAATTTTTAAATATCTTATTAGGTTGGCTAATAAGTCTCTGCGGATTTTTGAAGCCAAATTTAATAAAAACAAATGATAATCAATCAAAATATTCGCCATTATTATCGATAACCTTTGCCCATTTAGTGGGCACACTATCAATGCCTCTTCTATAGAAAATATGAGTCAAAATAATTCTGGAGCCAATTTTTGACTTCTTCATCTGAATCGGACTGTACATCGTCAAGAGAAGCTTGTAGGTCCCTGAATAAATGATAGTCAGATGGTGAGAGGTCCGACGAATAAGGAGGATGGGAGAGGACCTCCCACCCAAGTTCATTAAGCTTGGCTTTGGTCAATTTTCCAACATGTGGTCTAGTGTTATCATGTTGAAGGATGATCTTGTTCTTGTCAGGTCTCTACACACACTGCTTCAGCTACGCAGTCGAGTTGCCGGCTATAATAGACCATAGTGACGTGCAATTCGAATTCAGTAACTCCCAGTAGATGGGCCCTTCTCTATCCCACCACACAGAAAGCATTCTCTTTTTAGGGTGCAAATCGGGCATTGGTTCAAGAGATGATTTTTCGCCCAGTGCAACCCATTGTCTGTTATTGTAAAAAACCCCACTTTTCGTCCCCAGTGATAAGACGTGATAGAAAAGAGTTTTTGCTGTATCGGCTGAGGAGAGCAATAGCAATGGACAATCGGCTCGCTTTGTTAGCATCGGTGAGATCATGTGGTACCCAAGCGCCCAATTTCGATTTATAGCCAAGAGATTGAAGATGGTTTTCTACTGTACCATGAACAACCCTGAGTTGCTTTGCCAATTCGCGTGTTGTTTGCCTATTGTCTTCTTTAAGAAGATTGATTCAAGCTTCATCATTCTGTTCATGTTAAGCACCCTATGTAGAGCTGGAGGGATTTTAAATAGTAGGCAAATTTGATTGTACAGCTTGGTCTATATATAGTTTTATTAGCACGTAGAGCAAGCCTACAAACTAAATTTTAAGTTATAAAAAAGCATAAAAATTAACATAAAAAATGACATGAAAAATTATGAAATCTATCACCAAAGCGACGACCATCGAGCCAGCGAGATGAAGGAAAAGTGACTGTGTCGGTTGGCTAGTTGAGCCTTGCACGGACGCGATCGATAGGCACGCATAAGGGCATGTTATGCTGGGTCGGTCGAGAGAAAGCTTATCACACCATAGACCCAAGGCTAGGCTAAGTTGTGTTGGTGGATGTGACATTGGAAAATGTGTCTAAGAAAAGGGAGCTGCTGGCGATGTCTAAGATTGAACATGAGCAAAGGTTGTCATAAAAAACATGAAAAAAATGTAAAATTGAAATACAAAAAATTTTTGCGAGAGATTGAACTCGCAACAGTTCAAGGCTTTCCAGAGCGTGGTTGGTCTTCGAGGCAAATCCCTCCGTCTCGAAAAAGTTTGTGCCAAACCTGATAAGTGCGCTCTGAAGTTGACCCATCACCATACACAGAATTAATATTTCGACCCACCTGGGCTGCTGTAGTGCCACGGAAATATTCGTGCAAAATTTGATGACGAATATGGTTGTGTGGAAGATTACCATTTGATGAAGTATTTTGAAATAAAAATAATAAAGAAAAAGTCGGAAACAACATAATTGCAGCTGGTCACTTGCTAAATAAAAGTGCATAGGTCGGCAAAGTGGGGGGGGGGGGAGGAGGCCCCGATGAGGTGGTCCCCCTCAATTTTGGGTCTATGAGTGAGTGGGTCAGGGGGAGACTCCCCCCTTACCGACCTATGAACCAGTGGCCTGATGATGTTCATAAACTTTAAAACCTCGATGTAAACATCCCGCAGGGGCTTATTAGCCAATCTAATATACTGTAAAATGGGAAAAAGAAATTTTAAAAATATTATGCAAATGAAAATATAGAAAGTTTTATTTTTTTTAGATTCGAAATCGCATTACGTTGGATGGATCCAGAAGTTGCGATCCCTTATTGGGATAGTGTTTTAGATAATAATTTACCAGATTCTCGTGATTCTATTATTTGGACTGACGAATTTTTGGGAACAATGGATAAAAATGGAAGTATTGTAACTGGTCCTTTTGCTGGTTGGAAAGCATTAAATGTAAATCTTTTTTTCCATGTGATATTATCCTATAACGTGATCGAGATAGCATTGTGGAGGTGTAGATGTCAAGACTAGGGTTTTTAAGGCCGGTTCGACAAGATTTTTGGCGGCCCGAATTCCTTGGGCCGGGCTGCGGCCCAAGAAATTCTGTGCAGTGGTCGACCTAGCTTTGTTCTGAAGAAACCGCGCCGAAAATGCATTTTCCTAACCGGAGATCAACAATTACAGACACGGCACTAAAACTTTAAAAATAGACTTTATATACTTTAAAAATAGACTTTATAAGATTCTTTATTACAACGAAAACTTGCAGTTCAGTCACAAAAGTTTTGCACCATTGAAAGTACATCATTGAAAACCCTATTACTGAAAAAAACTGCGTCGAAAAAGCTTTCTTCTGATCGGATATCGACCATTTCAAAAACGGCACTAAAATTGTAGTCGTTGGGAGTGTCCCCAGTCAAAACCTTGTTCATAATATACTATACCCACTATACCAAAATTTTACTGGGATTTAGGGCTACAACTTTTGGGAAGATCAAAATTGACAATCTTGTCAAAAACTCCGATCCTAAAATTTGGATTTTTGGGCTATAACTTTTTATTGAAGCGAAAACTTTCAATAGGTGTCTATATGAAAATTGTGGAGCAGATTCTCAGCTTTACAATGAATTTTCGCTGTTGTCTCAATTCAATTTCTACGAGGAGATACGGCAATTCCATAAAATCTTCAATTTTATATGAGGCACACACAAATTGGGCCTTAGACTCTATGTAGGAAATTTTTTTTGTATATTGGTCAGTTCATAGCCATAAAACATTTGCGACACCTGTTACAATCCATTTTGGGTGTGTTAAGCTCTCAAATCATGAAAATAATGATGAAAATCAACTTTTTTTGCGCCACCCTGTATATTATTATTTTTTAAACGATATCGCTTTTATCCGTACGTGGGTCAAATTCGATCTTCCTTAAAAAATATTCGATATTTAAGGGTTCTTTGTTGCGACGAAACATAGGTGTTTTTTCTGATCAATTGATTAATGAAGGACAATTATGGAATGTGTCCAAACAGCAAGACGTCGACCGTGTGCTCGGAGTTCGTGGTCAAAATGCTACTGATGTAAGTTGTGCGCTATTTAAAATTTTTGTATTAGTTTAGAATTGTCATATAAAAGATCCTAATGAAGTTTTCAACACGATTGAACTTGTCCATGCACAAGTTCATAATTTTGTTGGAGGCCATATGGGCGAACTCGAGACTGCTGCAAATGATCCGGCCTTTTACCTTCTTCACAGTTTTGTGGATTTTATCTGGGAATCATGGCGAAAGCAGAAACAAGTAACACATATACATCACGGCTGTCGAAAGCGTGCAAAAAATGGGGACACCCAAAAAAACGGGTGATTCAAAAATTCGTGGACACTTTAAAAATACGAACCGTCCGCAAGTTTATGTGGGTACATGCGGTGATGTTCAAAGTTACAAGAAGTGACAAGTTCCACCATCTTCATCAACCCATGAATATGCTTTGCAATTTTGTGTTTTTAAGCATAAATAACAACATTCATCGAATTGACCTTTTAGTCCCTTGATGTCATTGCCTTTTAAACAGAGTGATTCAAAAGTTCGTGGACACTTTAAAAATACATTTTTATATAAAGTTTGATACCATAAAGCGTCTTGAAAATATTTTTTAAAGCTTTTTTTGACATTAAACATTTAAAATTTTTCTTTTTTTTGCAGCCAAAATGACCGAATTTCGTCCAGCTATTGTCCGATTGCATGAGAAAGGAAAGTCGGTTCGAGAAATTGCCGAGCTTCTGGAACTGCCCAAGTCGATTCCACTGGAAACGTTAAGAAAAGTCAGTAATGATTTCCCGAAGCGACCATTGAAGCTCAGGGAGGATATCTTGAATAAGTTTCGATGTAAAAACCCCTAGAACAAGTTTCTGATTGATTTTATATCGTTTTTGGGGGCGTCCCCACTTTTTGCACACTTTCAACAGCTGTGACATCACTATATATCGGCTCGGAGGCACACGCATGTGTTTCAAGAGGCAAAAAATATCTTAGGCCTTAGGTTTAGGCCTTGGGCTTAGGCTTAGCCTAAGGCCTAAGCTTAATTTTGAATTTCTAAATTTTAGGTTGTCTAAATTTTGATTTTTTCAATTTCGGATCCTAAATTTTGGGTTAGAATCCTTTTTGCCTATTTTCCAAGGTTTGAAACACACATGGTGATATAGTGAGTGAGAAAATAAAATCGCTGCCTACATAGCCCAGTGGATAAGTAAGACGACCGTCCGATCTGACAAGTTAAGCAACATGGGCCCGCAGGTTCGATCTCCACAGAGTCAAAACTTTTGATTTTCAAAAAAAAATTTTGATTTTAAGAAGCAAATAAAAATCAAAAATTTTTTTTGAAATTGTAAAGTCTAAAATTTTGACCTTGCGGGGATAGAACCTGTGGGCCCAACGTTGCTTAACTTGCCAGATCGGACGGTCGCCTTGCTTATCTACTAAGCTATGTGGGCAGCGCTTTTATTTTCTCTTTCGCTGAAACAGACTATATATATATAGGATCGTTATGAACGTGAAAATTTATATGCTCGTGATTCGATAGAGTGTACCACTACGTCGCATTTTTCGAATTCAACGATGGAACCATGGTTTGGATGGAAGAATAAACATGGGCTCGGAAATTTTGTTCGTATTTTTATAAACATAACAATATATACACTCGAGTCTCGATTTAACGGCACCCCCTAAAATTCGCCAAAAATCGGAGTTAAATCAAAAAATTTATTGAGCGACCACATTTTGGATAGCTACGATTGTATGTGGAATATTTTGTTAAAGGGGGTGCAGAGCTGGGGTCAATCTAGGTCGAAAATTTTTTTGCCAAAACAGCCTATATAGGGGTAAAATTATGCGAAAAATCGATTGCGCACATTTTCGAATCTTGAAAATGCTTCCTTGTTTCTGATTCAGGGAAATAAGAGTGTGTATTGAAGCGAAAATTCAATATGTACTAACTTTCCTGAATCAGGGTCAAGGAAGCGTTTTCACGGTTCGGGAGTGCGCGAATTTTTTTCTACTTTCACCCTTGGAGGTGCCGTTAAATCGAGACTCGATTGTAATAACAATTTAGTATACGGACAACCTTTATGACTACACTCCTAGACCCATATGCCCGGATTGTGGTGGCACGAAGTAAGGGATCATCTAGATATTACGTAATCATGTTGGGGGGGGGGGGGAACCACCAAAAAGTTGATTACATAATATCTGGATGACCCCTAATGAAAACAAAGAATTTTTTTTCTTAAAGGGGGTATAAATTATGGACTATTTTATGAAAAAATTTTTCTAAAATCATTATTTTAAGGGGTAATTCTATGCGGAGAATTAGTTGCGCGCACTCCTAAAATGTGAAAACATTTCCTTGACCCTGGTTCAAGGAAGGAATCAGTGTATTGTAGCGAAAATCAAACATTTTTGGATTTTTATGAGAAAACCGTCGATTCTTAGGTTTTTCTAGGTGGGGAATCGATTGGGCGCACTCTCTAACCGTGAAAAGGCTCCCTTGACCCTGATTTAGGGAAGGGATCGATGTTTTGAAGCGATCGATGTTGACGCGAATCAATTTATTTACGTAAAGAGAGTTATATAAACGTTGTTAGAGCTGATTGTTATTATAAACAAATGTGTTTTTTGTTGCAAAAATGAATCAAGGTCAAGGAAGCGTTTTCACGGTTCGGGAGTGCGCGCAATCGATTCCCCACCTAGAAAAATCTAAGAATCGACGGTTTTCTTATAAAAATCCTAAAATGTTTGATTTTCGCTTCAATACATCGATTCTCTCCCTGAATCAGGATCAAGAAAGCGTTTTCATGGTTCGGGAGCACGCGCAATCGATTCTCCGCGTAGAATTATGATCATTTTAGAAAAAATTTTTTCATGAAATAGTCTATAATTTATGGCCCAAACCTCGCTATGGACCCCGAAAAAAATTTAGAGCCCGAAATTTAGAAACCCAAAATTAGGCTTAGGTCTTAGTCTTATCCTAAGCCTAATTTTAGGTTTCTAAATTTCGGATTTTCTAAATTTTAGGTTATCTAAATTTTGGGTTAGAATCATTTATACCCTCCTTTAACAATATTTAGATACCTTTTTTGTGATAATTCGAAAAGCAGACCCGTATGTGTTTCAAAAATAAAGCTGGGAGGAAATTGTACAGGCTTTTATAATGGTAAGGATGGCTTAAAAAACCCGTACATTTGCGATTTTTAGAGCAAATTTTGCGTCAAACAAATTTTTTATTTTTCTAAAAGAACTTTATGGGGATTTTCCTATGTGAGAAATGAATTGCGCGTATGAAAAATTCTATGAAAACGTTTCCTTGATCCTGAAAATTTTTTTGGGAAATAGAGTCCCCTGATTGAATTTTTGGCTGCCCGATTTTGGCTTTGAAATGACTTTAAAAATTTTCTTACGCATTAATCTCAGTAAATAAATTCAACTTGAAGCGCGTTCGGACCATTTAACACTAGTACCAGGGGCCTTCGAATCTTCGAGAAATCGTCTCTTAATCATTTTTTAGCATAAACAATTTAGGTGATACTCCTTGCTATAATGGTTGGTGTCGAAATATGGATGGTACGAATGATGTCCCTGAACCTCAAAAATTGATGGGTTCCGGTTTCAAATGAGCCCGTCCAAAATTGTGCGGTTACGGTTCCAACTATTCAACTCGTTGGGGTACCGGTCCCGTTTTCAATGATTTTAAAATTAAGTTTTTGGCAAAAAATTTTTGCCGCTAACTAGCGCTATTTCAACGCTAGCTATCGAAAATTTCCGACATCAGAAATATTTCTGACGACTGCAACGCATTTCTGACAGCTTGCGTTGCTTCATTTTTTAAAATTGTGTTTATTGAAACGATTAGCAGAACAGCAATCGTTTCAATAAACACGATTTTATTGAAATTCAGGCAAAGTTAGACATTTTTAACAACTTTTTTGACATGCTTGAACGCAGCCTTATCCAGTTTCTAACTAAAACATTTTTTACATTGTTGTTTCGAAACTGCAAATTTCGAATCTCCAAACAATCGAAATTTGGGATAGCTAATTGTATGAGGCAAGTGCCCCCCCCCCTCCCGTTCTTGGAAAAAATTGGACGTTTACCCCCTAATTTTGAACTTTTTTGGAAAAGTGTCCCTCCCCGTGTCTGAATTGGCCCTTCCCGTAGTTGGGGGTCTGGCTACGCCATTGAGGAACCGGAACCCGGTTCCGGGACATCATTCGATGATACTAATAATTTTAAAGATGAATTACGAAGTCTTTTAAAATTTTTAGATGGCAAGCCTTGCAATCGATGTCGCCGTGGAAGTTGTGTAGCTGGCCAAAGTATCACGAATCCAACATCGAACATAAGCGAAAATCGAATAGTTTTTGTTGGAAATCTAGAGCGAAAACCTTCATTGAATCCACCTCGCCAAACAACAAAATCACTCCATACAACAACACCAATACTACCTCGCCAAACAACAAAGTCACTTCATACAACAACACCAATACCACCTCATAATTTACCTCAACAAATAACACCAAGATCTTCCCAACTTCAAAGCCAAGTAACGCATCGGCCCAGCACAAATGTGGACATATTTCGTAACGCGCCTATCTTCGGAACTAATATAGTATGTTTGCATGCATTAGTTCCGAAAAGACCAGTCCACTTTTGGGGATTGATTCCATTCGAAAGCTCATCAAATTCTGAGAATTTTTTATTAAAAAATCATCATTTGAAAATCTTTCGTTTCAAAGTTGGGAGCAAAATAAGAATAGTTTTTATTGAAGGGACGAATTTACACTGTGTTCATGTTTTCGTTGTAATACATAGATTTCAAAATCGCAAAATTCAAACGCATTTATCTCGAAATCTACAACGATTCAGAGGTTGCCGTAAAAACGAAAAATGTTCCATTTTTCATGAACTTTTTTCAAAGCGTTTTTCTGAGTGGAGTGGTCCGAATGACTTTCAGGTGGTGGTTTTTTAACCGAAAATTCGCAAAATTTTATGAACTTTCGAATGGCAACAAGTAGAGGTCTGCATTAAGTTCGAACTTACAAAAAAAGTTAGTTCGAACTTTTAACGATTATTATGAAATAACTTTCGAAAGTTAGTGGTTAGTAACTTTTGAAAGTTACTCACTTTTGAAAGTTA
>JAQGCP010002194.1:0-10819 GCA_034699885.1 Acrobeloides thornei | reverse complement strand
GGTGTTTTTCAAGAACGGAAACTCCGAGGAATATCGCGGTGACCTTGACGCTGCATCGATTGTTGCATGGCTCAAGAGGAAGACCGGCCAGCCAATCAGAAGATACGGCACTAGAAGAGTAGGATGGGACTATTAAAAGGGGGACTATAATATTGGTATTGTTCTATTTTTATCCAATAATTGGCTTCAAGTCAAATTTGCCCAAAAATTAGTTGTTTTACCGTTTTGATCATTAGTAATGGGAATTTTTGAATTTTTATCTGCATTAACAAGATCTCAATATATTGCTTTATTTATCATTGTTTTAAATCAAAATTCTTTCATAATATCTGATCCTTTTTATTTCATAATAATAAAATATAGAGTGCTACAAGAGGAAATATTAACACTGGCTTGAGTTTACAAGAACGCATTTCCCTGCGAATGGATGTCGGACATATCCGTCGATGCATTGACATTTTGGATTCCGACATACTCTGGTGCATTCAGGGTTTAGATTAGCACAAGTGCTTTCACAAGAGCTACAATGCTCTTCATTGAGAGCACAGATTTTTCCTATTAAAAAAGGATTTTTTTATTTTGTGTCCCCTTCTTGTACGATACACGAAGATCAGGAACAATATTTATTGACTATATTCGATATTGAAATAAAAGAACTCGTTAAAAAATTGTTGTTTCCTAATTTTTTGGTACAAAATCTGCTATACAATCTTTGCTCATTTCCCACTATTGTTTACCGAAACCAACTCTAAAATCCGATGATTTTGTGCAAACTCCTACCCAGGAAAGTGTCCATTTTTGTTTGTCCTCATCGGAAGACTACGCTTGTAAAACCCTTGCGGCTTATTGAAGCTTAAAAAATACCTCCTAGTTTCGAACAGGATGAGCAAATATCATCGACTGCCTGCCTACTGGTGTAATCTCTAATCCTCCGCATTTCTCCCAGCTAAGCATGTGGGTTTGTAACTTAGACAAATAGATAGGCTTCATGTGGCTACTCCGGGAATCTCCTTCTCGGATGATAATGACCACTCGAAAACATCTCTAGTGTGAATGAGGCTGGTCAAAACGTTCGGGTGTGCTTGTTCGTTATGTTCCTAGTTGCATATTTTGTTCTATAAAGGAATTTTTTATTGTTGAAACTGTTTAACTTTTTGGAAATGAAAATTTTTTAAAAGCAATTTTTACAATTTTAAAGCAATTTTTGCAATTTTTACAATTTTTACAATTTTAAAATGTAAAATTTAGCATTATGTTTTAACTTTTTTAGAACTCATCAAAAAATAAAAAATAAGAGTTAAAAATTCAACATACAAGCAAACTTCGATTTAGTGCCACCCAGGGATGGGTCACTAAATCGAATTGGAAAGGGGTGTTACTAAATCGAGGTTTTTACTAGGGGTAAGCGTTTTGCGGGATTTTTGAAACCCCGCAGCTGAGATCTCGTTACGTCGCAATAAAAAGTTGCGGGTTTCATCAAGCCCCGCAGTTGCCGTTATGCTAATTTACATTAGCAGAATGGCAACTTTTATTCTAGAAATCGATTGTGCGCATTTCCGAACCCTGAAAACACTTCTCTGAGCATGATTCAGGAAAGAGGTGTATGTACTGAAGCGAAAATAGGCTAATACAGGGTCATCAAGCGTTTTCAAGGTTCGGCAATGCGCACAATCGGTTTCTCACATAGAAAAATCCCCTATGAGGTTATTTTAGTGAAAATTTTTGAAAAATCGCAAAATTGCCCTTTTTGATTCACCTGTATAGCTACTTTTTCGAATTTGGGTAATTTTTGAGAACCTCTTCCCCAGAATAGGTAAAATAAGAAATTTATTCGAAGTTAGAAATAGAACTATCGTATGTACAAAAAAGTTTCCTCATTTCCTTGCTATAGTTTAAAAATATTTGTTATATTTTCAAAAATATTTTTCTACAACAACAAAAAAACTTTAAATTGTAAAAATTAGCATTGTGTATTCACTTTTTTGGAACTTATCAAAGAGTAATCATATACATTTATATATGAGACTATATCTACTATGGGAAACAATAAATTGTAACAGTAACTAAATGTATTCTGCATAAATTAGCCATATGTGAATTAAGAAGGTCTTTGTTGTTTGTGTGTTTTGTGACAAAAATATCCATTAGAAAAAATCTTGCAAAAATTACCCGTTGTCTAGCCTTTCTGTCAAACTTATCAAATACATTAAACTTTTCAAAGTAACCTTATTCACAAAATTATTCGCTCTTGATGTTTTCCATTATTTGAGTAGTTTTTGGACACCCTTTCTTCGGATTGGGTTAAAAAATTTATTTCAATCAAGTTTACGTCCATTATCATTTTCAAAAATTTTATATAACTATCAAAATCTTTTTAGCCCACAAAATCATTCTAGCCCACAAAATGTTTCTAGTCATATTTTTTTCTATAATTTTTCAAATTGTTGCTCGGCCAAGTAAAGAAAGTGGTTTTCTAACATTCGACGATGCGCCAGGCCAAAAATTTACCTCTGAAGAAGTGGAGACGATTATGGAATTTGCACAAAGAAGAATAGCCGAGCAACTAGCCCTAGCCGCTACCGGCCAAAATGATCCTAGTTTAATGGAAAGCTTAGTCAGGTTGAAAGAAGAGATTGTAATGGATAAACAAGTGCCTAAATCCATCCCTCCGGTTCGGCATCTCGATGCGGTTATAGCAAAGGTAAAAAATTGGAAAATTTTAAAGAGAAGATAAAACTTTTTTGCCCATAGTAGGCATTCCAAAAATTTCTATAGTTTGAAATATCTATTGTTCTTAGTACTTGTTCCTGTATTTATAGTTTTTATTTATAAATTTTTAACGGGTTCGAAAGAAATGTTAGACACAATGTTAATTTTTTTAAATATTTGCAAAAATAAAATTTTAGCCACAAAATCCTCAATTTTCTCCTGACCATATACATTTAAGAAGACCAAATTATGGAGCTGTAAGCAATTTTTTTAAGATAAAAAATAAAGTGTGATTAAACAAGAGTGACTTTTGGTGATTTTCTTGCATGAATTGGAACCCAATTTTTGGAGCAAGTTCCCCTGGTTGCCTCCACTTAACGTTGATTAAACTCAATAAAAAAATTTATTTTCTTCCGGAAATTACCCATTTAGGGGTAATTTTATGCGAAAAATCGATTGCACGCACTCCCGGAACCTGAAAACCGCAGAAAAATAGTGAAAATTCGATTTTCTCGAGAAATGGAAAGTGTTAGCGACCACACAGGGATACATGGGGGATATTTGTTCATTTCTCGAGAAAATCGAATTTTCACCATTTTCCTGCAGTTTTCAGGCTGCGGAAGTGCGTTCAATCGATTTGTAGAAAAAAATCGGGTCCCAATACATGTATAAAAACACAAAATGTCCCTTTTTTTAATCACCCTCGTATTATTTTTGCAAAAATTTTAGAGTCAAGAAACTTCTAGACAAAATGGAAATTCTCGTCCTTCTCATGGAGCTTATGATAGTGGAAAGGTATAAAATTTTGGGAGCTACTACACATTAAGGGGGGGGGGCACCAACGTAAAAAATTTTCGAAAACTTTTTTCTGAAAATGACACCTCTAGGGGTAAAAACATGCGGGGAATCCGAATTTGACATTTTCGAAGCGAAAAAACACTTCCCTTATTGAGGAAAAACCTGTGTATTGAAACGAAAAGTCAACAAATCGAATTTTTGCGACTTTTCGCTTCAATACACGGACCTTCTCTGAATCAGAGAAGCATTTTTTCGTTTTGTAAATGTCAAATTCGGATTCTCCGCAAGCCTCTAGGAATGTCGAAAATTTCGTCAAAAATATATAGCCAACTATCAACTTTTTCTTTAAAATAATTGTCTAGACTCCATCGAAACCCCAACGACAATCGCTCTCCAAAGCCAATAGCAATGACCCAGTAGTTTCCTATGTACGTATAGAGCCGACAGCAAATAGAAATGTTCAAAAACCACCTTCACTCTCAGGCCCTATACCGCCAATGACCGAAGCAGCAACGGACTTGTGGAAAGGCACAAATTTGGATGCCAAACATGATTTTCAGCCAAAAATTTCAGTTCAAAATGAGGCTGCTGAACAAGAAAGGTGATTTTTAATGAAATTTTGAAAGAATTGCAATGCTTAAAAAGCATTGCAATTCTAGATCCCCTTTATAATGGTCAAAAGTCGAATCTTACAGATAGGGAGTCTTAAAAAATACCGGGAGACAGAGCGCTATCTCGCTCGGAGGTGAATGATCAGGGCTGGGTTCCGGTTGACCGGAACTGTGGCTCCGTTATTACCGAATCGCAGTTCCGGTCATTTTACACTCCGGTCGATTCCATTGATGTTTTTAGATGTATATAACTGTAATAGATTTAAAAATCTCAACTGAACCAACCGGGGTAACATAACCGGGTCGTGAGTTTTTACGATTCCGTAACGGATAAAATCCCCTGTCCCGATCATTGTTATCCCGGTTCCGTTGAGGTTTTTAAACCTATTAAAGTTATACATCTAATTGTGTGTGCAATAAACACACACATGCACACACAAAAAACGATTAGAAAGTCAAATTGAAACAAGAACTCCAAGAATTCCAAGTAAGCTGTCATTAAAAAATATGAAGAAAGGTCTTTATTAAAATTTTTTGTTTTTAATAAGTTCGAAAAAATGTTAGGCTACAAAGTAATTTTTTCTTGGTGGTTTCCAGTAGTGATGCTCAAAGCGTCAAAATCAAAGTGTCACTTGATGATAAAGATGCGATTTTGGTTCCATGTAAATTATATGGTCCCCAAAATTCGCATATTTTGGTACCAATCGTCCTCTACAACTTTTATCTAGCATTTTTAGGGTACCAACTATCTATGCCCATAAAATCAACTATAAACCTCAACCACCAAATTCAGACAATAGCTATTTGGACATCCAATGGAAACCGACCACAAGACCCGCTAAAAATCCCACCTTTGTCAACGTTCCATATGAGATCAACTACTGTGACACTAATGAATTTTCCGAAGACGTCCTGGCCACATATGGTCTCGAAAGAATCGACGGCTTCGTCTACAATGCCACTTGCAACCAGCGATTCTTCGCTTGTGCTATAGGCAAAACTTTTTCGAGAAAATGCCAATCGGATGAGCTCATTTTCGATCCCAAAGCTGTTTCATGTAATTACAAAAATTTGGTCACAAGTTGCCATTTGGACCTGACTACAACTACTATGAATCCGGAATTTGAGGATATACCAGAGTCGGATTTTAGGCCATTGCCATTGGCTCATGAAAAGATAAATGTAGCACCGATTGTTTGAAGAAAAATGGGTGTGGGAGAAAATTGAGACAGTTGATATTTATTGGCAAAATGTATTGGATTCGAAAAGTTCGCAGATTTTTTAAACTTTGTTGATTGCAAAATGTTTTTTGAACTAAGCCTAAGACTAAGCCTAAGCCTAAGTCTAAGCCTAAGGCTAAGTTTATGCGTACTTTTCGACCAACCCAATATTTGTAAAAAATGTAAATATATCTGTTTATTTGAATAAAATTCAACAAATTTCTTGTTATTACACAGGTTTTTTAACAATTGGCTTAATAACCCGGAGGAGTTCTTGGAGGTGGGCAATGGTCGCAAGCACCAGAACCACCTTTGGTTCCATCGTTGCCAGGTGGGCCAGGATTTCCGGGACCACCGGGTGGGCCAGGTGGTCCTGCATCACCAGCTGGACCTGGAGGTCCAGGTGGAGGTTGTGGTGATTGTCCATCTGGTCCGGGTCCACCGAGTTGTCCAGGAGGTCCGGGTGGACCAGGTGGGCCTTGTCCACCACCATCTTGGATAACTTCACCAGGGCCGCCAGGTTGGCCGGGTTCACCAGGTCCGCCGGGTTGACCTGGAGTTCCAGGTGGGCCTGGAGGTCCGGGTGGTCCTCCTGAAGCATAAGCATCGGATGAGGGTCCAGGAGCGCCAGGGTTGCCGGGTTGGCCAGGAGGTCCAGGTGGTCCTAAAATATTTTTATATGAAAAAAAAGATGGATCTTACCAGGTGGTCCACCAGGTCCGGGATTGCAGGTAGATTGGCATGCGGGTGCTTGTGGGCATTCGGAGAAAGCTGGTGCTCCATCTTGACCAGGACCGCCAGGTTGACCAGGTTGTCCAGGGCCGCCGGGTTGACCAGGTTGTCCAGGTGGGCCAGGTGGTCCAGATTGACATGAGCATTGTTGCTGTTGTACTTGTTGCTGTTGATGTACTTGCTGTTGCTGTCCAGCATAGCCACCACCGCCGCCGCCACCACCACCGCCACCACTGTATCCACCACCGCCTCCGCTGTATCCACCGCCACCGCCGCCGCCACCACCACCCCCTCCGCTGTATCCTCCACCTACACTACCACCAGAGTAAGCTGGCTGAGGCTGTGGAGCATAGCCTCCACTGGGATGAGGCTGTGGTGCAGATTGGGCATAGCCTCCACCTCCGCCACCACCTCCACCACCACCAAAGTATTGAGAAGCAGCTTGTTGAGCAGTGACATAGCCAGCGCGTTTAATACGGCCATTTACACCAGTTCGAGTTTCGTACTAAAAAAATTTTATTAGACATCTTACTATAGGGTTTTCTCAGCTAAAATAAAATGTCATCACCGATGTGTAGGGGTAAGTGGCGCAAAATTCACCAGGGTTCGATCCCCGTTGTTCAAAACCTTTTTTCTTTATGGGAAATACCCTATAAAATGACAACTGCTCACTTTTTCATACACATTCCATAAGCCATGAGTACGTTGAGCACAGAAGCTGACCTCATCTTGGAGCGAGGATTGTATAAATTGGACATAGTTGAATAGCATAGGTCCAGCGACGATGGCTGACAAGAATGTCATGGCAGCCATAACGACGCTGAAGAATGCCAGCCTCTTGAGATCATCGGTGCTTTCCATGAGTGGTTTTTTGTCCATCTGCAATTTTTTAATTTTACAGGGTGGTTAAAAAAGGCGCTCTTGTGATTTTTGCATGAATCGGGACACGATTTTTTCTAAAAAATTTTACATCCTTATCTCAGCTCAAAAATTCGAACTACCCCTGAAAATTTGCCTAGAACTAGTAGAATATGTTTTAGACAATGTTGAGTGCTAGTATGATTTAAGTATCCCATCCAAAAATAGATATTTTCACAAAAATTGACCTTTTCTGAGAGATTTTATCTTAAAAATAAACATTTTTAAGCTGAAAACCGCAAGAAGATGATAATTTTTGGTGAAAATTAGAAAATTATTGGGTTGAGTAACCTAAGCCATACCAGTCCCAACATCGTGTGTACAATAAACACACACATGTACACACAACAAAATGATTAGAAAGTTCAATCAAATTCAATCAAGAACTCCAAGAATTCCAAGTAAGCTGCTATTAAAAAATATGAAGAAAGGTCTTTATTAAAAAATTTTGTTTTTAGTGAGTTCGAAAAAATGTTAGACTAAAAAGTAATTTTTTCTTGGTGGTTTTCAGTAGTGATGCTCAAAGAGTCAAAAGTGTCAAACTTGACGTCGCACTTATAAATATGCGAATTTTGGTTCCATGTAAATTATATGGTCCCCAAAATTCGCATATAAGTATAGTGTCAAATTGGAAACTTTTGATACTTTGAGCATCACTAATTTCGACGACTCCCCATACACCTATACCGCTCAAAATCTTAAATAGAACTCAAGTAAAATTCCTAATTATTGAAACTGTGTCAATTGATACCTTTCAACCCAGTTCCCCTACTTTTATACCATTTACCTTAATTGTTAAAAAGAAACACATTCTTGTTTCTTCCTTGTTTCAATTCTCGTTTTGAACCTAATGGTTTTAATTAATAACACAGGTCTGTGGTTCAAGACCGGAAATTTGAAGCGCTTTTATGAATAAAAGCAAGTTTTCGAGCGGTTTCCTTTTCCATGAAAGTGAGACGAGAATGGAAAAGCATAGAAGCATACCTGTTTTCTTGTTTCTTTGTTAGTTAGATGTTGAATTGAGTGGGAATGAGAGCTTCATGGTTTGTAGTGGTTTGGTTATTAAAACGAAAATTTGAAAATGGTACACAAAACGTGGAAATCTCATAATAATTGAATTGAATGGTGAGGATTTTGTTTTATGAAAATTTATGAGACAATGTGATTTTTCGCGTTTAAAGAGATAGACTAGGGTACCAGGATTTAAGACATACGAATATGAAAGTTTTTAAAAGGCAATTGATAGCAATTTTTGGGATCATTTAGAGTTTTTTTTATATTCGTGACAATCGCGTTTTTTCCAAAACTTTTCCAAAATTGGCATTTTTAGGGAAATTTGAAACAAAAATGGCACCAGCTTCTGATGTAGATGTTTTATTTGATGTGAAAAACAACTACTATTTGGGTGCATATCAGCAATGTATCAACGAGGCTCAAGTAAACAATTTTTATTTTTCCATAAAACTAACTGTAACGGATCGCAACTTAAAACTCAGATCTCGAAAAACTGCTTGTATAATATGAAAGAGTGACTCATAAGCATGCGAAAAACGCAAAAATTTTACCGTCAAGCCAGTTGAAAACCAGGGAAATCGTAAAATCGCTAAAGAAGGTCTACCATTTACTATACAGTCGCCGCTCCATATAATGACATCTCGATATAGTGACACCCCCTTCAATTCCATATAGTGACCCCCTAGGGTTTCACTATATGGAGCGACGACTGTATAGCTTAATTCAATCGCTACTGATTCGAAGCATAGGTAGCTAAGTGGATAAGTCTTTAACTCGCTTGTCGAAGACAAGTCTTCGACAAGCGAGTTATAAGATATTATCTATACTAATGTTGGCTAATATAATATTTTATTCATGATATATCCCTACTTATTGAATTTTCAGAGTGCTAGAGTCAAATCGGATGAGGACAAGACCACCCGCGATACCTTCTTGTATCGAGCCTATATTGCTTTGAACAAGCCATCGATTCCATTAAGCGAAATCAAAGCTTCAACTACTTCGGTTGCACTCAAAGCTGTTCGTCGTTTTGCCGACTATATAGCAAATCCAAATAAAAGGTTATTTTTTTAAAACTTTTTGCTAAAAAATGACTTTATTTTAAAACTTTGGAAAAATAGCATTAGTCTAACATTTTTTGAACTCATCAAAAATATAAAATATTGAAAGGTTAAAAAAATTTACAGGAAACATTTATAATGATCAAAATAAGAGAGAGAATAATTTTTGAGTCCCTTATAGGGTGATTTTTGCCTAACAAGGGACATGCATTAAGTGATGTTTAAATTTTTTAAAAAGTCCTATATATTCTGAAAGAGCCGTTGTCGGGCAGTTGGTCGACCGGACAGGGGGTCTTAGACTTAGGTCTTAGGCCTTAAGCTTAGGCCTTAGGCCTAGGCTTAGATCTTAGGCTTTGACCCGAGTCGACCAACTGTCCGGTTGGCCAAGTGTCCGGTCAACCAACTGTCCGGTCGACCAACTGTCCGGGTCGATCAAGTGTCCGAGTCGACCAACTGTCCGACATTCGAAAGAGCATACCTGATAACCCTTTAGAAATAATAAAATTAGCTGCTATAACACTAATCCTGAGGAAATAAATAATTTTTAAGAAATGGCACAAACTTTTGGACGGTAAGGGGAGTCGAACTACAGACCGTCCAGTCATTGAACTACAACAATCCACTGAGTCATACTGCTTTTTGATTGAGGGGACCATTTTTTACTGATATAGTAGCGTATATTTCTTCAGGATTAGAGTTATAGCAGCTAATTTTGTTATTTCTAAAGGATTATCAGATATGCTCTTTCAGCATGTATAGAACTTTTTGAAAATTCATGCGTCACTTCGTGCATGTCCCTTGTAAGATTGTGTATAATCCTTGTTTTTTACTCACAAAATCCAAAAACGAGGACCAACATCTAAAAAATTAAGTTGAAAGTTCAACATTCCTATCTTGTCTAACTCAAAGCATGAACTCATATCAGAAAAATTCATTATTTTGAGTCAGAAACACTTGAAATTCTGCATGTCTCTTAATTTTTTCAGATTTTTGGTCATCATTTTTGGATTACAAGCCTAAAACCGGGGGTTAGTGTCAATTTTGGTTAAGAGAAAACTCTATTTTCCGGCAATACAGTCTACCCCGTAAAAATTTTAAAAACGAAAAAATAGCATTAGTCTAACATTTTTTTGAACTCATCAAAAATATAAAAACTGAAAGTTTAATAGAAAAATAAATTTTACGGCGATATTTAATTTTTGAAACCCTTAAAATTATGGAAATTTTTAAAAGTTTTGAGGACTTCTATTCAAATTTTTTCATTTTAATCAAGCTTAAAATTTTAGACGAAAGATTGTCGAAGAAGTTGAGACAGAAATGAATAGCAATTTGGAAGAGGATGACACTAATTATTTGATTACTGGTCTAATTTTTATGCATGAAAATGTAAGCATGGTAGTTTATTTCTGGAAAAAAGTTTACTCCATTATTTCTTTAAAGGATCAGTTCACTCGGAAAAAAGCCTATATAAAAATAATTTATTCGAAAAATCATGAAAAATGGAACATTTTTCGTTTTTACGACAACCTCTGAATCGTTGTAGTTTTCGAGATAATTGCATTTGGATTTTGAATTTGTGTACAGTCAAACCCCTTTAAGCAGAAACCTTATAAGCGGACTCCCCCCTAAAATCCTTTAAGCTGATCCTCCACCCAAATCAGCGTTAAAAGACAATTTGGCTTGTTTTTTAACCATTTGTCTTTTAACGCTGATTTGGGTGGGGGATCAGCTTAAAGGATTTTAGGGAGGAGTCCAC
>JAQGCP010002193.1:0-10820 GCA_034699885.1 Acrobeloides thornei | reverse complement strand
TGAAATTACGCCACTGCATTCAATCTCGATCGAAATCAGTGCCGTATACAGGGGGGTTGTTTAGGGTGTTGAAACACCCCCTGTCAGCTTCAAAAAAGTGAAAATATCATAATGTTTTTGGGAAAAAATGGAAAAAAACTAAAATTTTTGAAAAAGAACACCCCCTATGGAAAAATCCTGTATACCGCACTGATCGGAATTTTTTTCAGCATTATTTACCCGAGTATCAGCATATTGCACTTGGATTGAGAAGGTTACTAATGAAGAAGCAACTTGTTTCTAAGAAATTTTTAAGTAATAAACGTAAATTCTGCGATTGTTTATTTAAAAACGAACAAGTAAACATTACAATGAAAATACATACAAGGTTTTCAATAAAGCATTTTTTAGCAAAGGGGAGGGGGAAGTTCTGAGCATTCCAACAGCAACAAAACCATTTTCAGGCGATTTATGGATCCGGAGATCGAGCAATTTTAAGTTTGACATCGATTTTCCTACGGTTGCCCTATCATCAAAAAGTTGATATACATCTCTTTAAGACAATTAGAAAAATTGAAAATTCGAAAGACTGTAAAAATTGAAAAAATTATGAAAATCGAAAAATTGAAAAAAATTGAACAACACAAATAACGCTAAATCTGATTTTGAAGATAACTCGAAAATGAACGATAGATTTATAAACTTTCTTAACAAAAGTCATTAAGGAGAGTGTGTTTAACAATTCTACAAGAGCCCGTTTTTATTTTTTTGATAAAAATTTTTTTCATTGAAATGGACATGGTGTGCGACATTTAAAAAGACTTTATACGTAAAAAAAACAAATTATCAGCATCATTATTCACTATTTTGGTTTCTTCTTACAAATTCCAGCACGTGTTTTAGAGCAATCTCGGGTCGATTGCCAAAGTTTGTAATTCGCATCAGAAGGGTTAGCGCTAAGGTAACCCATAGACTCTACATATCCCGGGCAACTGAAAGCTTGACCAAGAACTGGGTAGCCAGGGGCCCAGTATGAATTGTTGGACTGAGGCCAGTCCATCGGGCTACCATCTGTCCAACAAATACCGCAAGTGTATTGATGTATCCCTCCGATCCAAGCATCAAGCTCATTATGAGAAGTGATAAAGCCTAAAAGGGTAATATTTATCGATCATATGATTTTTTATTTACCGACTAAAAAGTGATCCATTCGAAAGTTCAGGTCCAAAAACTGTAATATCCAAAGTTTTATAAAAGAACATATTCTTCGCTTCTAAAAGCAAAAAGTTCTGTCTCCAACCCGAAATCGAACCCGACACATCTGGATCAAGAAGCGTCAACGGTTCCACGTCTTGACCCAAAGGACTTGGGTTCGATCCCAGGTTGGGGGGGAGGGAACTTTTTGCATTTTGCAACGAAGAATATGTTTTTTATAAAAATTTGGGTACTACCTGAACTATTTCAAAAATTCCTTCAGGCAACGGTTTTTGATTCACGATTTAGCAATTAGAAATATGCAATTTTCATGAAAATAGGCCTCAACAAAATCCTATATCGAGAGAAACACCTGCCAAAAACAGTATTCAAAAGTTCGTCATATTTGCAAAGATAAAGTGATTGGGAGGTTGTGCTAGGACACCCTGTACTTATATAAATGTTTTAACAATTACCGACAAGTATGTCATTTTCAGTTCCACCGTGAACCGATGTCAAATTTGCGCCATCTTTGACACAAAAATTAAGCGATTCTCGCCACGTTAGATGATGAACTAATTTATAACAATAGCCGGTTTCTTTAAAATAAGTATATCCAACAGTGCAATAATTATTTGGTACTAAAAATGGGATCTATTGGAAAAGTTTTTTAGGAAATCGACTATAAAAGCAAAAATTTAATTAAAGAGAGGGTAAGAATTAGGGACTAATCTTGGTCGAAAAATTTTTTTACAGCCTATATAGGTGTAAAATCATGCGAAAAATCGATTGCGCGCATTTCCAAAGAGTGAAAATGCTTCCTTGATCCTGATTCAGGGAAATAAGAGTATGTATTGAAGCGAAAATCCAACATTTACTAATTTCTTTGAATTAGGATCAGGGAAGCGTTTTCAAGCTTTGGGAATGCGCGCAATCGATGAAATTACCCCCAGAAATACGATTTTGAGGAAGAAATTTCAAAATTTTTCGATTTTCGTTTAAATACTTACTCTTCTTTCCCTGAATCAGGGTCAAGGAAGCATTTTCGCGCTCCGGAATGCGCGCAATCTATTTTTCGATGATTTTACCCCTATATAGGAGTAGAGTCATGCGAAACTGTTTTGGCAAAAAAAATTTTTTTGTCCGAGATTAGTCCATAATTCTTACCCCCTTAAAAAACTCACTTTCGATGTTTATAATCATATTATTATTATCTATATCGTTGCCTAAAAATTGTTTGGTAATACTTTTTTGATAAAGAAATTTTACATTTCGCCTCTCCATCTGTTTTATCTTCAATCCAATCGCAGTAAGAAGACACACGAGTGCTGGCGACTAAAATTTTTACCACTCTATTACAAATCTTATAAGATTACTATGTGACCAATCCATTTGAGGACCTCTCTTAGAATAATAAGCACCAACGAGAATACCCACTTCAAACCAACGTGAGTCGTTTTTTCCTTCTAATTTGACCATAAGCGGTCCTCCACTATCGCCCTAATTAAAAAAAGTATAAGAAATTTTGTATAAAATTTACTGGACCACTTCCTTCTTTATAAGCACCCAAGCAAACATAATTTTTCGATGTGAAATTTTTTGGACTAAAATTTAAAAAAAAAGCTAAATAAATTGATTTCACTTACATAAAATTTTGACAATGGCTAAAATCTTGGAATGATAGCCTTGCTTCGAACATTCTGAAGTTAGTAAGTACTTTTGATCTCCAATCGAGTTCTATTATAAAAATTTTTAATACAATTTTTTAAAGTTAAAATTACCACCAAATCCAGCTAGATAAGCATTATTTAACGGTGTATCTCGATAAGATTTTGGCAAACAGATGCTTCGAATGTTTCGATTAAATGTCAATGGTCTCTCCAGCTAAAAGAGAAATTTAGGGTGTGCATATTCAATGATGATATATTCAAATGATGTGTGTGTGCATGGACGCAGCCAGAGAGGGCTACGGGGGGGGGGTTAAACTTCAACCAATTTTTTTGAAACCTTATAATTTTTATATGTTTTTGGGAGAATTGCTCAACAGGTCCTCTCTGTCGTAAAATCCTGACTACATCTATGTGTGCGCAAAAAATTGCAAAACTACTAAAAATTACTTTAAGCAAAGTAATCTCGTTTAGAGCAAACTCATCATCTTTGTTATAAAACTCATCATAACGTATCACCGTTTCAACATCAATAAGCATCCCACCACCACCGACTGCATAGATTGACCCGGCGTGAATAGAGTACTGAACAACGTCAAAATCGGAACCTTGATTAATAAAGCAATGAGCAGCGGTCAATACGTAGTTTCGAGAAATTATACTTCCCGTACAAATTTTCTTTCCGTTTGCATGTATGGAAACAACCCAGGGCCAACTGCCTTGAGAACTTCTGCGCCCACCAACAATTTGTGGGACTATTCGGTTGGTTTTTTCATTATAAGAAATACCGCAGTCGTGAAATGAATAACAATAAAAGATTGGGATATGATAAATTAAAAAATAGATAAATAAAAAAGCGATCATATTTCGGACTCAAATTTGACACTAGAATAATCTCGGATAATTTTACAAAATTATTTTATATTTGTTGAGCTGCCGATGTTGTTACTCGAAATAGCCATTTGAAAAATGTTGCGTACTTTTATATGTCAGCCGCAAAATTTTTTCTCATCGCAGTTGAAATGTGAATGTGACTCATACACCGTGCACAAAAATAGCAAGAAAAGGTAAAAATTTCTTGCGCCATTTGATTCACCTAGTAGAGAGCTCCTAAACGAGTACCATAACATGCTATTATTTTGATTTCGACCCATGGCCAAGTGGTAATGCTCTTGACTTTGAGTTTATAGGTCCTTGTGGCCAAAAGCCATTCTTTGTATGTTGCCAATTTTTATAAAAAAGATGGATCAAAATCCAAAAATATCATATTATGGTACTCGTTTTGAATCTCTCGACGAGCTGAGTCTAATGACGCAAGAAATTTTTATATATTTTAAACTTGCTTGGGGCCCGTTGCTTAGTGCCGGAACCGGAAATTGGAATCGGAGATTGGAAGTAAAATCTTCCGACTTCCGGTTCCGATTTGGAAATTTGTACTAAATTGGAACCGGAAGTTTTTACTACCGATCTCCGATTTCGACTTCCGGTTCCGGAACTAAGTAACGGGCCTCTGGTCTTTTTAATCATTTTGGGGCACTGTGTACACTTCGATTTCCCGAAAAAGGAAGTCAATATACCTTCCGCCCTGGTACATATTGACCTATACAACACTAATATTTTTTAGTAAATAATTCAATTATATTCTCGAGGCGCTATATTTAAACATGCGCGTTGGTTGGTCAGCCCTAAAATTGCTTGCAAAATTTTTGTGAATAAACACTCAAATTTGAGTCTGAAATATGATCACTTTTTTATTTATCTATTTTTTAATTTATCATATCCCAATCTTTTATTGTTATTCATTCGATGACTGTGGCATTTCTTATAATGAAGTAACCAACCGAATAGTCCGACAAGTCGTTGGTGGGCACAGAAGTTCTCCAGGCAGTTGGCCCTGGGTTGTTGCCATATATGCATACGGAAAGAAAATTTGTACGGGAAGCATAATTGCTAGGAACTATGTATTAACCGCTGCTCATTGCTTTATTAATCAAGATTCCGATTTGGACAATGTTCAGTACTCTATTCACGCCGGGCCTTTCTTTACTGTCGGTGGGGGTGGGATAGTTATTGATGTTGAATCGGTGATACGTTATGATGACTTTTATAGTAAAGATAAATATAACAAAGATTTTGCTCTAAATGATATTGCTTTGCTTAAAGTAATTTTTAGTAGTTTTGCAATTTTTTGTGCACACATAGGCGTAGTCTATGTGTGTGTCAGGATTTTACGACAGAGGGGGCTGTTGAGCAATTCGCCCACATGTAAAAACTATGAAGTTTGAAAAAAATTTCGGTGAGTGTAAGAAAAATTTCAGTGAGTCTAAATTTCGGTGAGTGTAAACTCGCGGGAGGGGGGCTGGGGGACTACCCCTTCCCCAAACCGCACAAGCGCGGAAAAATATTAAGGTAGCTACCGACTGTTTTGGAATTTTTTTTGAAAAAGTTGAGGTCAGTGCCGTAGCTAGGATTTTCCCATGGGGAGGTACACGACCCCAAAAAGGTCAAGAAATGACAAAAAATCATGTTTTAGAAAAATTTTTAAACCTTTTCAGCCATGAGGAGGTACTCCAGCTTTATACAGGTTCACTGCCCGCGCCTTTGACCATCCGGCCATCCATCACTGGTGTTTGTGCACTCTTAATTTCCGCTACTTACTAAACTGATTCACCTATTTTTCGCGATTGATTTTCTTGTTTAGCTGAAAACTCCATTAACATTTAATCAAAACATTAGAAAAATATGCTTACCTAAATCTTATCGAGAAATACCGTTAAATATTGCTTTTCTGGCTGACTTCGGTGGTAATTTTAACTTTAAAAATTCGTATTAAAAATATAAACAATAGAAACCTATTCTGGATCAGATCTTCTTACTAACATTAGAATGTCAGAAACAAGCATACCATTCCAACATTTCGACCATTGTCAAGAATTTGCGTATGTGAAATCCATACGTGCACAAGTAGGGGGCAGCCTCCAAAAGTCCGGCTTTGGTCGGCCATGTAAACCCATCGTCGCATTTTTTGGAGTGTCTATGGTCTAAATATAGATTTTATTACCAAAAACGCTTAAAAATAGCTATTTTAGGCCAAAAACGACTAAAAATTGTGTTTTTGAGCCAAAAATAGGCAATTTTGACAACAATTTGATGAAAAATTAACGATTTTAGATTCAATTTTTAGTCGAAAATAGTCATTTTTTTCAATTTTTCGACTGCGATGCGGCTATGGGTATCATAAAAGTTTTCCAAAGCGGCATCTATAAAGGGGACTGTCCTCCCCTTGTGCACTGATGGTTACATCGATTTATTTAATAATTTTTTTATATTCTTAGAAAAAAATGGAATTATACATCGCAAAAAAATATTTGTTCAGGTGGATATAATATAGGAAGTGGAATGGTAAAATTTTGTATAATTTTCAAATTTTATTATATTTATTTAGGGCGATAGTGGAGGACCATTTATGGTGAAATTAGAAGGAAAAAATGGTCCACGCTGGTTTGAAGTGGGTATTATAATTGGTTCTTATTATCCGCTTATAGGTGCAAAAAAGGATTGGTCACAAAGTAATCTTATAAGTATCGTAAAAATTTTAGTCGGTAAAAAATTTAGCCATAAGCACTAGAGTCTCCGTTTATTGTGGTTGGATTGAAAAGAATACGGACGGCGATGCTAAATGTAAAATATTTCTGTCCATAAGATTTTCTGTTTTTTTTAGGTATAGATGCTGAGCTCCCTCCAGCTACGACTATGCACCCAATGACAATTTTTGAAAATTACACAATTTGTCAAGATACTATTGGATATGAAAAAATATGTATCGAGTCTCAAAGCAACGGAAAATGTGAAAGATACGAGTGGGGCAGCGGATCTGATCATACGGGACATCATTGCGCCAAATCGTGCGGATATTGTAAGTTTTAATCAACTAGTGTTACATTGTGACATAACGTGCCGGTATGTTCATCACGCAAAATTTCGATTCTGTTCTCCCTAAAAGTTAGTGTTCTGGTGGATTTCGCATTGGCCCTGGTAGAGGAAAATTTTTCCTACAACTTTGTTCGTCATTAGAAGTTATAGAAAATTCTTCTTACACAGAGGGAATATTTAGGGGGGAGGAGGGTTCGCCATTAAAAAATTGTCAAAAAATTTTTTAAATATTTTTCCACAATATTATTTCAAAGTTTCTCAAAATGATACTAAAAAATACTGTTTTTCAGGAAAACTTCCAAAAATTTATTTTTGACCTTATTTTGGCCATTTTTAGGATTAAAAATGCCTCCTTTTCCCGAAACTCCCAAAAAAGCCGAGAATATGATCGCATTCTGACTCGAAAAAAAGTTTAGGTGATAAAATGAAGTCATATATAAAAGAAAGATTCAAAAGAAAACCACCAACTAATTCATGTCATGATAAAATACCTGCAATAGATTGTTATATTCAGGGATTCAGATGGGGGTATTGTAATTCACTACCTTATTTTAATAAAGATATGAATACAAGGCAAGTGACTTATGATAAACAATTTGTACATATGTGTTCATATACGTGTGAATTTTGTTAAATTTTTATTTTTTAAATAAAATGTTAACCTTTTTTAACTGATGCAAGAGCTCCGGCTATGTGCCCAACTCCAGCGATATGTGCCCCAAACTCGGCGGTTTTTACATCAAAAATTTGTGTATGCCTCGGAGTCAATCCACCAACAAATGAGTGTAAAGGTTTGAGGTCTGGTAGGGAGATGTGATACGACGGGTGCGACGAGAGCTCCGGTGACGTGCCCAAGTTAAAAATGATTATTTAAGATATAAAAAATACTTTTTATAAAATTTGATGGGTAAAAATAATAAAATTTGACAAAATTTGCTATTTAAAACCCGATTTTTAGGTAAGAAATGACATTTTCAAATTGCTATAGCTCCTCAACGGGAAGGAATTTTTCAATTAAAATTTAGTTACGACCGTTTTTTGATCTCTACTTTCTGAATGCGTAAAAATAAAAATTTTTTCATATGATTGTAACAAACAAAAATAGCAAAAAAAGGTAAAAGTTAAAAATTTCTTGCGCTGTTCGATTCAACTAGTAGAGGGCTCCAAAACGAGTACCATAACATGCTATTTTTTAGATTTCGACCCATGGCCAAGTGGTAGTGCTCTTGACTTTGGGTTTATAGGTCAATGGTTCGACCAAAAGCCATTTTTTGTATGTTGCCAATTTTTATAAAATTTTTACATATGTCAAAATTCTATAAATAACACGACTTTGAAAGAACTTTTGATTTTTTATCTATTTTTGATGTTTAATAGAGGGTCAAAAATAGGTCAAATGTCAAAAATTCCTTCAAAATCGTGTTATTCATCAAATTTTGAACATATGCAAAAATTTCCGCAAAATTGAGCAAAAAGACAAAAAAGTAACTTTTAGTCAGGGGATCGAACTTTCGCTATATAACTCAAAGTCTAGAAAAGACCACTCGGCGATGGATAAATCCAAATTATCATGTTATGATACTCGTTTTAAAGCTCTCGACGAGTTGAGTCTAACGACGCAAGAAAATTTTTATATTTTTAACCATGCTTGGGGCCCGTTGCTTAGTTCCAGAACCGGAAGTCGGATCCCAGAACCGGAGATCGGAAGTAAAAACTTCCGACTTCCGTTTCTGATTTGGAAAATTTGCACTAAATTGGAACCGGAAATCGGAATTTTTTACTATCGATATCCGGTTCTAACTTCCGGTTCCGGAACTAGCAACGGGCCTCTGGTCTTTTTAATTATTTTGGGGCACTGTGTACACTTCAATTTCCCGAAAAAGGAAGTCGATGTACATTCCGCCCTGGTACATGTTGACCTATATACAACACAAATATATTTTTTAGTAAATAATTCAATTATATTTTCGATGCGCTATATTTAAACATGGAGTATGTTGGTCAGCTTTAAAATTGCAAAAATTTTGTGAATAAACACTCAAATTTGAGTCCGAAATATGATCTCTTTTGTATTTATCTATTTTTTAATTTATCATATCCCAATCTTTTATTGTTATTCATTCGATGACTGTGGCATTTCTCATAACGAAGTAAAAGGCCGAATAGTCCAACATGTCGTTGGTGGGCACTATAGTCTTCCAGGCAGTTGGCCCTGGGTTGTTGCCATACATGCAAACGGGAAGAAAATTTGTACGGGAAGTATAATTGCTAGGAACTATGTATTAAGCGCTGCTCATTGCTTTATTAATCAAGATTCCGATTTTGACATTGTTCATTACTCTATTCACGCCGGGTCAATCTATGCAGTCGGTGGGGGTGGGATGCTTATTGATGTTGAATCGGTGAAACGTTATGATGATTTTTATAACAAAGATAAATATAAAAGAGTTTTTGTTCTAAATGATATTGCTTTGCTTAAAGTAATTTTTAGTAGTTTTGAAATTTTTTGTGCACACACATAGACGTAGTCTAGACTACGTCAATGTGTGTGTCAGGATTTTACGACAGAGGGGACCTGCTGAGCAAATCGCCCAAAAACATATAAAAACTATAAGGCTTGAAAAAAATTTCGCCGAGTGTAAGGAAAATCTCATTGACTCTAAATTTCGGTGAGTGTAAACTCGCGATGTGGGGGGGGGGATTGGGGGAGGGGACTACCCCCCAAACCGCACAACCGCGGAAAAAGTATTAAGATAGCCACCGACTGTTTTGAAAATTTTTTTTGAAAATGTTGATAGTCAGGAGTTTCCCGTGAGGTACACGACCCCAAAAAGGTAAAGAAATGGCAAAAAATCATGACTACATACCAAAATAGACCCAGATCCTTAGAAAATTCAATTTTATTTATATTTTTTCAGCAAAAAGTTTTATTCTTTTAAAAATTTATGAGTCCTTACATTTTTTATGGCTTAAGCTTTAGGCCTAAAGCCTAACTTAAGCCTAGGCCTAGGCCTAAAGCCTAAGCCTAAAACCTAAGCCTAGGGCTAAAGCCTAAGTCTAGGCCTAAAGCCTAAGTCTAGGCCTAACGCCTAAGCCATAAAAAATGTAAGGACTCATAAATTTTTAAAGGAATAAAATTTTTTGTTGAAAATATAGAAATAAAATTGAATTTTCTAAGGACCTGAGTCTATGTTGTCCGGGTCTATTTTATCCGGGTCTATTTTGTCTGGGTCTATTTTGTCTAGCAGTGAAAAATCATAAGGTAACTGTTATAGAAAAATTTTTAAACTTTTTCAGCCATGAGGAGATACATTTACTCCCCCCCCCTGGACCTCCAGCTCCGTACAGGTTCACTGCCCGCGCCTTTGACCACCCGGCGATCCAACACCGGGGGTTGTGCTTTCTTAATTTCCGCTACTTACTAAACTGATTCACATATTTTTCGCGATTAATATTCTTTTTTAGCTGAGAACTCCATTAACATTTAATGAAAACATTACAAAAATATGCTTGCCTAAATCTTATCAAGAGATACCGTTACATATTGCTATTCTAGCTGGCTTCGGTGGTAATTTTAACTTTAAAAAATCGTATTAAAAATATAAACATAGAAGCCAATTCTCGATCAAGTTCTCTTACTAACTTTAGAATGTTAGAAACAATCATACCATTCCAACATTTCGACAATTGTCAAACATTTACGTATGTGAAATCCATACGTGCACAAGGAGGGGGACAGCCCCCAAAAGTGCGGCTATGGCCGGCCATGTAAACCCATCATCGCATTTTTTGGAGCGTCTATGGTCTAAAATATAGATTTTATTACTAAAAACGAATAAAAATTGCGATTTTGAGCCAAAATAGGCAATTTTGACAAAATTTGATGAAAAATTAACGATTTTAGATGAGAAATGTTCAATTTTTGGTCAAAATTGGTTATTTTTTTCAATTTTTTGACGGCGATGCAGCTATGGGTATCATAAAATTTTCCAAAGCGGCGTCTATAGGGGGGGGGGGGACTGTCCTCCCTTGTGCACGTATGGTTAC
>JAQGCP010002192.1:0-10820 GCA_034699885.1 Acrobeloides thornei | reverse complement strand
TTTGAATATCTCAGCTTCTACGTTAGTAAAAAAGATTTCGTCTGGGAGTTTTTTTCTACAAAATCTGAGGAATTTTTTGCCACCAAAACCATAAAAATCGGATTTATAGAAAAAAAGTTCTCGTCTTTTGAAGTTTTCATTTTTTTCATTATTTTCAGTAATTTTCAAACGCATTTTTAGAAAAATAAAAAAAGTGAAACATGCCAAAATTCTTTTTGGAAATAAAGATTTAAACGTATAGAAAATAATAAAAAAGGAATGGTTGGATTTCATGACTTATTCGCCGAGATATCCAATTTTTTGTCTACATACTCCTGTTCAGGACTTCGAAAAATTTTCGCAACATACAACTTTTTTGTTTTAGCAGATAAAATTTTAATTTTTTTAAATTTATGTTATTAGGTATTAGAGAAAACGTTTTTTACACAAATTTCATGTGTCCCCATTTTTGACCCACTTTGGTCAGCCGTGGTGCGCAAATGTTATATGCGCAAAAGTACATGCGCAAATGCCCATGCGCAAACGTGCGTGCGTAACTGTTAAATGCACAAAAGTGCATGCGCAAATGCCCATGCGCAAGTGTCGCCAACTCAATTAAAAATGTTAGAATCGATTTTTCCAAAACCTTAGTAACTATTTTTTACGGCAATATGAAAATAGTGTAAATCAGGTCTGCGGTAAATCAAGTTGGGATCTCGGGAAAGTTAATGTTTGGAAGTACGGTGAAAAATTTTCGGGGTTATTTTTTTTTCACAAAGATAATCAATTCAATCGTTATTAAATACTTTATTTATATTTTTCACAGAAATCTTCATGAAACTTTCGTATTCTTTCAAACAGAGTTTTGACCACACTCTTTTCCGGTAGTATTGTCATCCTGAAATGATATGTACCAGGAATTTGTCCGAAAGCCGAGCCGGGCAAAACTGCCACTCCGGTTTTCTGTAAAAGTTGAGTTGTATACATAAAATCGGGATCCATCCCAAGTTTCTGAAAAAATAAATTATTTCAATCTTCTTTTTCAGTTTACTTTCGATTCTTCGATAGCCTTCGGAGGCATATCGATTTTCGTAAAATAATACATGGAAGATTGTATAGGATTGCATTCCAACCCTGGGATAGAATTGATGTTCTCATGAAATATAAGAGATTTTTCTCGAAGGTATTTGATTATGGTTTGTTTTTCCTAAACATTGATTATATGAACCAAACAATCTCAGTTACTTTATTCCATGTTTCATAAGATTCGTCTCCAGGTTTGGGTGGGTTCAGCAAACAATCGAGAGCAACCTGACCCAAACTGGTGGTAACAAATCGAAGAGACATCACGGTAAAAAGCGTTTGTAAAACGGGCGGCTCGAAGTTGAAGAATTCGACATAGCCAGCACGTAATCCGCTTTCGTTAAAGTAGCCTTTCGAAGCGGAATGAACACTAGCAAGTTCCATGCTAAAAAATAATTGTTTGACTTTTTCTTTTTTTTGATAGTTACTTGCAATAAGGTTCTCCCATCTCGACCATCACCTTCTTCACACTATGAAACTCCGAATTTTCATCATAAACCAGACTTTGATAAACTTCATCAGCAATTATTAACAGTTTTCGATTGAAGGCAAACTTGACTAATTCGCGTATCTTTTCTTTTGACATCACTTGTCCTGTTGGGTTTCCTGGATTTATTAGCACCAAGATTTTTGGGACTATGCCTTTCTTTTCGGCATTTTGGTATGCTTTTTCTAAATCTTTCGTTTCGACATCCCAATTTTCTTGTTCATTCAAATAATAATCCACCTAAGAAATCATCTTATTGTATTAAAGGGCAAGTGGGGTCTACCGATTAGACTATAAAAGACATGCATGGGCAAGTGGGTAGGCTGATAAACCGAAAGCGACGCGTTTGACGACCTTGTTTTTGGCCTTAAAAATTGAAAAGTTCGTAAAAATTCATCAAAAATTCCAAAATTCGTAAAAATCGAAAAATTCATCAAAAATTATAAAATTCGTAAAAAATTTATCAAAATCGAAAAATTCGTAAAAAATTGCAAAATTCGTAAAAATTGAAAAATTTATCAAATCGAAAAATTCATCAAAAATCCTTTGGTTTTTTGCTGCTTGCTACCAAAAGCGACACGTTTGCCGAAATTTGACCCTCCAGCGGCGACATGGGGTGGATCATCCCATCCTTTGCACAAATTTGTTAAAATACGGTAAAAAATACACTCATTAAGGGTATTTTTATCCAAAAAAACTCGAATTTGACGTCTAGAAAATGAGAAAAATTCGTGTTGACCTCCAAAAATTCAAAAAAATGTATTTTACTGCTCTAAAATCCTTAAATCAATCGAAATACGGAAAAAGGATCGTTTTTGATATTTTAAAAGTATCAAAATCGTGTTTTTCGACTATAAAAACTACTAAGAAGTCATCTTTTAGTCATTTTGGAGGAATTCGAATCAATTTAGCGATGGCGGATGTGATTTGAGGACTAACTTTAAATAAAAAAAATCCTAAAAAATTAGGCATGACCCTTCTGCTTGTTAAAATATGGAAACAAATGATCTAACTACAGCACTGAAACATCAAAATTCATAACATACTTGACTAAAATTGTATTCTTTTATAAATGCTCCATATAAAGAATATAGAGGAATCGGAACCATAACTCCTGTTTTTTCGGGGTTTTCATTCGCGAAAAATCGAAAAACTGTCTAAAAATCTACTTGACCAAGTTCTTGATGTATTCTTACATTTATAGCTTCAGTAGCTCCATTTGTGACAAATATAGTCTCTGGATCAACATTAGATCCTCCGTCTCGTTGTGAAATATATTCAGCAATATGCTTTCTCAACTCGGGATATCCACCGGTAGCACTATAGGTTCCTGAAAAGCTTCAAATATAGACGAAACATGCGATAAGAGATGTACCAATTGTTTGATTTGAGCACCATGATAAAAACTCTTCTGCTCTGCCACAAACATCTTTGGAAAAAATTCCGGATTTAATTAGTTCTGGATGTGAGACACAGGCTAGAACTTGTCGGAAGAATGTCATTGGTTTGATATCAGCCGATTGTGCGTCTCCGACATAAGCATAGATTAAGTCGGAAGACGATATGGTCTAAAATCGTGATGGAAGTGTTTCAACCAAAATCCATACGGTCACTATAACTTTCGTCATGAATCTCGCCACACTAACTTTCGCCATGCAACTTCCGCCATGTAACTTTCGCCACGATAATTTCGTGTCAATAAACATATTAATTTCAGGCTAATTGAGTTGTCTGATCTGCAATAAATATGTATATTGACACGAACACGAAAGTTACGTGGCGAAAGTTGTTGTGGCGAACATGAAACGTGGCGAAAGTTATAGTGCCTCCCTACGTTATCCAAAGGAAATTTCTTCATCACTGTATCCACATCCCATGATTCAATTTGCTTCTCGATTTGGCGCAAATTTGGATTAATACTACCCGGAGTTAGAATTCTATGAGGCGAATAGGTAGATGCAGCACTTCGCGATATCATACATAGTGGATACCTATGAGTAAATAAGGATCTCGTCGAAAATGAATTCATTTTGAATGACACTAGTTTCAACAAATGAGTTTTAGTCTATCAAACAAGAACCGTCTTTTTATTAGCTAATCATTTCTCTTTCATTTAGCGTGATAATAAAATCAATGAATGGTCTCAAAGTGCAAGGCAATTTCATTTTTTTTTGTGCACGGCTGAAGAAAAATGAGAAATTTGTTGTACATTTGTGAAATTTGGGGTGTATTGGTTAGAATACACCCTGACTCGCAATTTTATGGCCGCTTTTTTGAGCCAGGCTTCTTAACCACTAGACCAGAAAAATTTGCTCGTAATTAAAATTTTTTGAGCCAAGCTTGAAGTCTATATGTTACGGGAAAATCTGATTTTCCCGGGAATCTGAACTGATCAGATTTTCCCGGGAAAAAGGCTTAGACTTAGGCTAAGCCTAAGGCTAAATCTAAGGCTAAGCATAAGCCTAAGGCTAAGCCTTAGCCTAAGGTTAAGTCTAAGGTTAAGCCTAAGGCTAAGCCTATGCTAAGGCTTTACAAAAAATCGACTTTTTTCAAATTTTGGGCAAGAACATAAGGGGGACCCTTGTGTATTTTTTCGGATTTTGGGCAAAATAAGAAGTAGTATCACAGTTTTTCGACCAATAAGAAGTAGGGGGAGGAGGGACAGTCTCCCCCCCCCCTGCCCACGTATGGCCGAAATTGATTTTTTTCTATTTCTCTGGATTTTCTTCAACTTCGAGCGATTGGACATGTTCATAAATTTCATATTTTCGTGATCCGTGCATGAATCGATCAAATAAAAATGATAAGAGCAAGGAATGAAAGAAATTTCACTAGGAAATTAATCTATTCATGTTTTATAGTTAGTTATGTTAAAATTTGTTAGGAACTTTTCTACTCATTTCTCTAATAAGGTTGTTAATGTAACGTTAACTGAAACTACAAATAAAAATCTTCAATCTCTTAGGCTCAATTTTTCAGGTAAAAGCACAAGTATTAACTATTTGTGAACACACTTTTTAGACCCAAATAGAAGCCTTCAAATTCCTCTAGTATGGCTCCGTGATCATTGTAGAAGTCCACAAAATTACCATCATAAATCGAATCAAAGAGTTTTGAATGGATCGAATTTCTTTGAACTAGCCAAATTATCTTCATACAAATTTGATGAAACAAATCAATCATTAAACTTAAAATGGGAGAATGATCATGAAAGTAATTTCCGTGTAGAGGATATTCTAAATTGGGCTGTCATTGTAAGAATTTTTGAATTTCGAAAAATCCAAAAAAGTACCATTAAGCCTAAGCCTTAAGCCTAAGCTTTAAGCCTAAGCCTAGGCCTGCTTTAAGCCTAAACCTTAAGTATTAAGCCTAAGCCTTAAACCTTAAGTCTAAGCCTTGAGCATAAGCCTGGGCCTAAGCCTTAAGCAGAATCTTTAAGACTAAGCCTTAAGCCTAAGTCTGATGAATTTAGAAAAATCCAAAATCGATCGCTCAACGACGCGTTTTATGGGATAATTTTAACTTGAAAGAAATTCCAACTTTATCTAGGTATCTGTTTTGTTTTTCAAGATCAAAATGAGAAAAATTTGAGTTCAATACCAAGTCGACTAATAAAGATTCATTTGCAATGGTTTGAAACTAGATCAAAAAATTAGCAAAAATCAAAAAAAAATATACAGGGTGATTCACATGAACCCGTATACTCGAATATTCTATTTTTTATCGATATTTTTCAATTATATTAGAATTGCGCTTGATCATTCCCTTCGCACCCTTTTCATTTTAATCTACTTTTAACTTCAGCAAAACCTTGAATTTCACCGAGTTCGTTGAAAACTTCTTAAAATATGGAGTTGTATTAGTAAACGACGTGGAGCCTACGGAATCTGCTACTAAAGAACTAGCTCTAAAAATCGGACCCATACAAAGTTCCTTTTGGGGCGATATTTTTGTAGTAACCGCCGATGAAGATGAAAGTAAAGTTAGTTTTTTATATGTCATAAGTTTTCTCATTTTTCGTTTTAGAAACGTGACGAAAATCTTGTAGCTAATAAAGATACTTCATATACAAACATTGGGCTTGGTCCACATACAGACGGGACTCATTTCAATAACACACCTGGCATTCAGGTATTTAGAAATTTGCATAAATTTATTTATCGACGAGAGAAGTTCGCGATGTAGTGTGGATTAGTTATAGATCTTTAAACGAAGAACCCAAAATAGCACCGTATATAAAGGGCAATTTTGGTCGAAAAACGACACATGGCACTATCTATTAATATATATTATATAGTATGTAACGATCCTGAAATGGATACTGCTCTTCCGAACCTGTTTGGGAGGAGAGCCTGCGATAAATCATTCGAATCGGATTGCGCGTCAGTCGCTCGGGATGTAGGAGAACCGAACGGTTGTCAGCCGTCAAGGCTGTCAATAAGATGATTTGTATATGTTACCGTCATATCTGAAAGTCCGGCATATCTGAAAATTTCAGAAATTATAGACTCAGATAGGCTTAAGCTATGCTTAGGCCCATAGGCGTAGCCAAGGGGGGGGCTAGGGGGGCTTTAGCACCCCCGTCGTCCAAAAATTTAATAGAAAATTGCGATTTTTTAAGGAAAAAACGCATTTTTTAACAAATTTACACGTTCAGCCCCCCCCCTGTCGCGATTAACCCCCTCTGTCGCAAAATCCTGTCTATGCCTATGCTTAGGCCTAAGCCTAGGCTCAGACGTGGGCAAGAGTGTGCGCCGCACACCCTCTCTCTTCTTAGAAAGCCGGAATTGCTGAAAAAACATAAGGTAGTACCCTTATGGTCCCGGACCACTTCTTATTTTGCCCGACCGACTTCGTTTTTGTCAAAAAATTTTGAAAATTTTCGAAAAAATCATAAGGGGGGACCCTTATGGTCCCGGGCCACTTCTTAAATTTTGAGTCATCTACACACCCCTTTGCCCATGTCTGCCTCTTTAGAACCGGGAGACCGAGTGCCTTCGAGCTCAAAGGATCGTCATAAAATTTTTTTTGCCTTTTTCGGTTCATTTTTTTGAATTTTTCAAACTTTTTCAGTTTTTGGGCGAAAGTTATAGCGCCTAAAATGGCCTCACCGAAGCGAAAAACATATTTTGAAAGCATATGAGCTCGAGTTCAACAAATGTACACCCGATGATAAATGGAAGAATCTTCAAGTCCAATCTTCTGGGCCTTCAATTACTTGTAAGATATTTTCGATTCCGGTATCGAACATTTTCGTCGAAACAATCTTTTCCCTCTGCCCATCGCAATGGATGGACGAACGAAATTTGCTCAAAGTTGAAACAGTGAAGAGTTTAGTCCAAATGAAAGTGAATTATGATCTCATCTTTTCCAGAAATGTTTAATTTTCTCTTTCAGAGGCTGTTTTTCCAGAGACAAAACACCAACCATTTTTCACGCGATTTTTTTAAGATAGATTTTTCTCAATTACGCACTTGATATTTTAATGTACAATCAAAATCCCAAAAACTTAAAATTCCAAAAAACAACTATCGCTTCTTCTAGCGCCTCTTCTAGCGCCTTTTCTAGCGTCTCTAGAAGAGGCGCTCGTTGTTTTTTGGAGTTTTGATATGGCTTCGATATTTTCGCTCTATGATTTCAATTTTATGATATCATAAAAATAAGGTATCGTTGATAGAAAAGCAAAAGGCATGCTTTAAAGGCCATAAACTAATAACTATACTTTATTTGACTTTAAGTGCTTGCTCTTATCATTTTTAAAGAGGGCGTTTATAGCTTATTCTCGAAAAATCGAAATAAATTTTTTTTTGATTTTTTTTATAAAAACCGACTTTTTAGGGTAATTTCTAGGCAAAAAATCGATTTCGTGCATTTTCAAAGCATGAAAAATTAAGCGTGACCCTGAAAATCAGGGTAGAAGTGCGTTTCAACGCGAAATTTTTTCTGATTTTCTTCTAAAAACCGACTTTTTAGGGTAATTTCTAAGCAAAAAATCGATTGCGCGCATTCCCGAACCGTAAAAATGCTTCCTTGACCCTGATTCAGGGAAATAGATATGTATATTAAAGCGAAAATCGAAAAATTTTGGGTTTCTTGCCTCAAAATCATCTTCCTGGGGGCAATTTTATGCGGGGGAAAAATGATTTTGAAACAAGAAACCCAAAATTTTTCGATTTTCGCTTTAATATACATATCTATTTCCCTGAATCAGGATCAAGGAAGCATTTTCACGGTTCGTGAATGCGCGCAATCGATTTTCCGCCTAGAAATTACCCTAAAAAGTTGATTTTTAGAAGAAAATCAGAAAAATTTTTTTCCGATCTTTCGAGAATAAGCTATAAATGTTACGTCCCCTTTAACACGTCAAAGACCGGTTGAAAACTTTATTTCTGAGGTTTTTTACACTTCAGTATTTTGAGCATAACTCTTGATGGTTAAATCCAATTTCGATGATCCCGATGACGTTGGAAAGCTGGAGACGCGGGCTACAACTTTTATATTAGGTGTAGGGGTTCATGTTATGAAAACAGTGGTCATATTATTTTATTATTAAAAAATTTTTATGATTCATCGTGAAATTTGTCGAGCGTTGAAAAAAGAATTCGATGAAAAATGCAACAAAAATAGAAATTCACGAACATCACAAAAAAACAAGAGAAACATTGACAAGATTATGGAAAATTCTACATAACTTGAAGAATTAGGATGATTTGGTGATGTGGCAAGTACTGCTGTGGTGGTGGTTGAATTTGCTGCAAACAAGGGTGTGTTATTTGGTGATGTGACAAGTACTGTTGTGGCGGTGGTTGAAGTTGCTGCAAACAAGGGTGTGTTACACCACTAAAAAAATTCAACATTTTTCTATAAAAAATTGAAGAAAAATTATACTTCCTCATAGTCATCGACTTTATAAGGCATTGAACGGTTTATGAACAATTCGAGTGGGCAATTTTCAACGCAGCCGGTTACACTGATAGTTACGTCTTTGTAAGTTTTATTCAAGGGCCAATATAGGACTTTGATGTAGGAATTATTTGAGGAAGTGTTTAACCATAGTTCTAGAGTTAAACCAGTTGCATACCGAGGTATTCCGTCTTCGTCATATGCAGATTTTCTGAACCCTAACGTTGAAAACAAGGCTTCTAATGTGATGTCATGCTAAAATTTGAGCTCTAACCACACAGACAGGCAACCACTTACTCCTGAAAATGCATAATACTTCAGCTGATTTATCCATTTACACAAATCCGTAGAATCAGTTGAGTTGAACTTGCATCTGATTTTTTCATTTGCCAAACCCAAGAAATTTCATACAAAACTTCCCCCTCCATTAGATGCCTTTGGAATTTCTATAGAAAAATCTACACCTTCGTATGGTTTTACATCTAAAAAGGCTCTTATTTAGTTTATGCGTTCAATCGACTTATATGCGTCCAATCTGTAATAGAACAGGAAGAGAGTCCTACCACACCCCAAACCCATCAATACCCTCATCTTACATTTAACATAAAAATCCTATTAAAAAGACGTGGCCTTATTTGCGGACGAATATTTGCAGATGCAACAGTTGCGGACGACTATTTGCGGACGAACATTTGCGGATGCGACATTTGCGGACGAACAGAGTCGAACATGGCTTTACTACTATTGCTATACGCTGTAAATAAAGCTAAAAAAATACAAGTTTATTTATGTGACTACAATATTTTATCTTTGTATTTTCGAAATATTTAAAAAATTTAAAGTTCGTCCGGAAATATCGCATTCGCAAATGTCGTGTTCGCAAATGTTCATCCGCAAATAGTTGTCCGCAACTGTCGCATCCGCAAAAGTTAGCCCGCAAATAAGGCCATGCCATTAAGAAATCCCAAAAAAATCTATCACATTCGTTGATCACATTCCTCCAGAAAAGGGACTTGGTCAGGGATGTAGGCCAAGAATCCTAGTTTATTTTTATGTGCGACTGAAAGCTTGCGTAGTGAGAAAATTTTGAGCTAGAGCCCAAAAAATGAATTTTTGAGGGGGTCAAAAAGCGTTATTAATAGAAAGAAAGTAACTTTTCTCAAAAACTATAAATGCTAGAATCATGATCGAGGTGTCGTTGGAAAGGAGGACGAATTGCAATAAAAACGTGCTTTAAATTGTAGGAAACGCTTCAGTAGAAAAAAAGTTATGATAAAAACAAAAAAAAGGGGTAAATGACGATTTTTGAGAAAATGACACCTCGATATTTCCACAAGTTTAAAGGCTCGGGACCTAACTTATATGTTTTTGTTAATCACTCACTAGGTACATAAAAATAACCTAGGCTTCAAATTTGTGGCAACACTTTTTGGCGTACGCTCACCCCTTAAGGCCTATCTTCGATATTTCGAGACATTGCCTCTTAAACGTTTAGTAAAAATGTGTCACTTTTTATGGGACATCCAATAGTTAATAAGCCAAAATTTTATTACATTTTAGATTTTACAATAAAAATCATAGCAAAAGATAAATTTATACATATAAAAACAATTCATCGACCAACGCAAAGTAAGATCCCAAGACAGGCTCCCTAAAATTTCAACCAATACAAAGAATAGCTGGACAAAGCCCCTAAAAAATCAGCCCTATAAAGCTCTATATTAGAAAAATAGCTTACAAATGGTGAAGCAGGAGCATAAGCCATATATTGCCGCTTTTCTCGATCCCTAAAACAGACTTAAGACACATTATCTCTAAGAATTGGGTTCTATGGAGATGTAGAATAAGTGTCTCAAAATTCTTTAAACTGAAAAAATCTTAAAGGTGGGTATAAATTATGGACTATTTCATGGAAAATTTTTTTCCTAAAATGATCATTTCTAGGGGTACTTTTATGCGGGGAATCGATTGCGTGCATTCCCAAGACGTGAAAACGCTCTCCTGACCCTGATTCAGGGAAAAACAGTGTGTTTATTGAAGCGAAAATCGAAAAATTTAGATTTTTCGCGTAAAATCGACTAGGGTTAATTTTATGCGGGGGAATCGATTGCGCGCATTCCCGAAGCATGAAATTCTGATTCATGTTTTCGTTTCAATAACTCAAAACAATATTCAAATTGGATCATTTTGGTGTCATTTTGTTCGCCTCATTTAGCTATAAAAAGTTGCTACACTGTTCATTTTATGAAAATTGAAAAAATCGATGCAAAAATCGATTTTTCCGCAAAAAGTTCAAAAAAGTTTGTGTATTACAACGAAGAGCTTGTAACAAATTCAAACGCAATTATCTCGAAAACTACAACGATTC
>JAQGCP010002191.1:0-10822 GCA_034699885.1 Acrobeloides thornei | reverse complement strand
AGTTGTAGAGCTTGATTTCTTCTACAATTTTCTTAAAGGTTACTTTTGATGAAAATCGATAGAAAAACGAGAAAATCACACGAAAAAATAATAACCCTTAAAAAATTTTGTGACACGTTTTGTGACATAAAGCTTTGTTTTAAAAATATGTGTTTTAAATATATTGATGTGAGTAATTTGACAGTGATAAATTAGAAAACACTCGGACTCAAATGTTTTATTTTGTCTAATTCCTCGCATATTTATTAAATATTCGGTGATTCTAATATTATGGCAGGAAATAGTCTGTTTTATGATGTAGAAATTGATCAAAAATATGAGATTTTCAATTCCCAGAAAGTATATTGGCTTCGAACTGATTGGAAATGATACTCAAGGCATGGTTTTGTGAGTTTTTAGACTTTTTTGAAAATTATAATTTAGTTATAAATTACGATTTTTTAAATGTTTAGCTTTTCAAGTATCAATTAAAATTTTTTTAGTAGAGCTTTTTTTTAGTAGATGCCGTGTCACAAAATGGAGTAGCAATAAAAAAACTTACTAAAACATTTTTTCTGCTATCGTGAATTTGTTATGATAAATTTAACAAATCATAAAAATGTAAGATTTTTGAGAAAAAATAAGATTAACAGAATTTAGATGATAAGGCCTTTGAACCCTTATACTCCCCAACGGTATAAATCACACAGAGCAGGAATTATAGGGAAAATTTACGATTTTTAAAGGTTTTTGTCGTACTGAAAGTATGACAAAAGTCGAAGTGTTTAAAGACATTTATCTAAACAATGGAAATTTTCTCACCAACACAACATGTTCACATACAATTTTATGTAGGTTACCGATTTAAGTTAATCCAAAAAAGTATTTTCTCATTGTAACAACAATTCTTATTCTTTTTGTGTAGGCTTTAGATAAAATTATCTCAAAAAAATTAAACTCGAATGCCGTGTGTACCCGGAAATAATAGTATTGATATAACTATTTATGACTTTTGTGATTTTTTACAAGTTATCAACACTAAATCTGTCCCATATCTAATTCATATATCTTTTGCTCCTTCATTAGCAATAATTGTTCTCACTTTAATCGATAGATATCACGAAGACGCCAAATGGTTCATGTTCAATACCTCTATAATCAATATAATCATGAGTACCGCTTGGGAATTGAAAAGAAATCCTAGGATGTTACACGAGTTTTACCCTAAGGTCAATCTAATATGGAGTGTTGGTAAAGACCTATCTCAATATTCAATATTTCCACTAGCTTTTACTAGAGTTTTTGTTTTATACTATCCAAATGTATATAAAAAGATTTTCATCAAGAAAACTTTATTCCTTTTTATTATCGCCTGTGACGCTATATTAGGTTATTTGAGTTATCAATGTAACGGTGGAGATATCTCGTGGAATGTAGTTCTTTATTCAATTTTAGAAGTCTTTATGTTAATCGGGACTTTTGGTTGTTCTATTCTAGTTTTACTAGAAATTCGAAAAATGATCAAACTCGTCGGACATAACTCACAATCACATATATTTGATGATTTACGCCGTGCTGTTTTCGTTTGTCTATTTCAAGCTTGTTTCTATGCTATTTACACATTACTACTTTGTTATATGCGTCTATATGGCCTTGGTATTATTCGAGAGGCTAAATCCGATTTTCTAACTGCTTTATTATCAATACTAACAGAACTACAAAATATGATGTTTTTACTTTTTGTTATTCTAGATGCGCTTATACCGATGGTTCTATTAAGATCTTATAGAAAAACTATAAGAAAAGTTTGTCTAATATGTTATCACATTGTTAGATACACCGGAAGAAAGCCAATGTCGATTATGAAGGTTACCACGCAACCCTCCAGACCAATCAACGCTACAGCGCCAAAAATAAACAACCTTATGGTGAATTCAAAATAATAATATGTAGATAATGACTTTCATAAATAAATAATTTTGTTAAGAGAAAACGATTTTTCAATTTTGGCATTGTATATGGCGTAGGGGGCGATTCGAGAAAACGATCGACACCACTTTTATGAGGGTATCCCTGCAGAAAAATGTTTTTCGGCGGGGGTTCAGCAGTGCGGGAGAGCCCCGATCGGCAACGCAGCTTGAGAGATACGTTGGAATCGTCGCTTGAGAGCAGCTCGGGAGCTCAGCTGACCGAAGGTGATCGGTCTCCAGCTTAAATCAGTAAAATTTTCCTAGGCCGATTTCCCTTCTAAAACCATCTTAATACACCTTTCAATTCCGCCTAGAACCAGCCAGATGATCGAACTTTTATGCGCAGCTTTTTCCATCGCTCTCTTATTCCACACAAACTCTAAAACAAACTTGCTTTTGTACACTGTTTGGCCTCATTGAGTAGTAAAATTTGATCGGATTACATCGACATGCATAGCTTAAGCAAACTTGTCTTCACTTATTACTTGTGCTTCATCTGATTGTTCTTTTTCTGGTGGTAGCTGGAGCTGTCAACTAGAATTTTTTCATGCTTGATATTGCTCAAGTTTTAAAGTTTTGAATGACACTTGAATTGTTAGCTGGTGGACAGGATGGAAGTTGAATTTTTCGCTTAACAATTTTTTAAATTAACGTATTGCACGGACAAAAGAAATTTGAGCAGGAAATTTTTTTGTTATGCAAATGGAATTTTTGTCACGCCTTTTTGAATTTTTAGAAAATAACTTCAGTCAAAAATGTAACTATTCTATATTTTTTAACAAAATTTATTTTGATATGTAACAATGTCTATTTCATCCGATTATCAATTATTAAGAAGACCTAGAGAGCTACCAGATTTTAGTAAACTTCAACCGGGTCTGTATGCAGTATGGGATATTAAAGTAAATTTTTAAGGCCTAAATTGCTAAGAGTGCAAAAAAGCCAAGAAAATTTTTTTTGACCCTTCACACGAGTATAAAATACCCCACTCTAAAAATGAGTCTCCATAGAAACCCCCATCACGATATAGGATGGATGATTTTTGTGATGTTTTTCTTCAACTTAGATGGATGAATAAAATTTTTTTTAATTTTATCAAAATTAACTTAATTCCCCTTATGATTTTGTTCGCAAAATTTAAAAAATTCCCGATGGATGAATGGTGGGGCGGCCTTTCCCTTGAACATGTATGGCGAACACCCCCCGTAACTCCGGCATTGCTAAAGGTAGGGGTGTCCAACGACGTTTGTCGACGTTTAGTTGAACGACGTTACAAACGTCGGCATGTCGACGTTCGAAACGTCCGACGTTTTAAACGTCGGTATGTCGACGTTTGAAACGTTCCGACGTTTAAAACGTCCCAACGTTTCAAACGTCGGCAATATCGACGTTTAAAACGTCCAAGTCTAAAAAGTAGACGCAGTTGTGTCCAACAACGCCGACGTTTATCACAACCGTCGACGTAACGTTTAAATTTTTGAATAACGACGTTTCAAACGTCGGCAATATCGACGTTTCGAACGTCGGACGTTTCAAACGTCGCTCATTCAAAAATTTAAACTTCACGTCGACGTTTGTGATAAACGTCAACGTTGTTGGACACCACTGGTTACAGGTATGCTTGAGATATGTGGCAAAAGGTCGTTAAAAATAATTGTTTATTTATAGATTTTCTATTACAAACGCCATGACACTTGTCTACCCAAAGCATCTTTTAAAGCTACAGCAAAAGTCCGTTACTCAGAATTTATACTCCAAGGGTTTGTACCTCCAATAAAGGTCAAAATTCCTCTAGTATCTATCGGCTATATTGAAGCTACCAAAAAGAATACAGTATTAGGTAATTCACAAATTTCCTTAGAACCAAACAGTAGTTCGAGCAAAATATTATCTCGTAAACTTGCGAGTGAGTGCTTCACTTCAACGCCCTGTAAAAGTTAGGTGACAGAGCCCGCAACGGCTCCGATGTCTAGGCAAAATTTGCATGACCTAAGTGGGATCCCATAACCTCAGGAGAGGAATAGTACCGAGACAACATTACAGAGTTGCCCTTGATAAAATGCGTTTTTAATAATTTTAACCAAAAAATAACCATTTTAGGTTCTTTTTAAGCATGTTTAAAATCAAGATTTTTAGAAAAAATAGGAATTTTTCGTGAAATTTTTTGTTATTGTTAAACACAGTTTTAAAAAAAGCAGGAATTTTTTTTGAAAAATTGTTTTTAAATGAACATGCTCAGAAAATGTCAATTTTTTGTTAAAAAGGCTCTAGAAAAAGTTACAATGGAAAGCTGATATCGGAAAATTAACATTGATCGATTTTCTCCACTATCCTGTGGTCAAAATAAAAAATCCTTCAGATTCGAGTTCCCCACATTTAAAAACCTTCGAGTACAAAAAATCAGCCGATTTGAAGAATTTTTTGAAAATTAGATTTTTTGCTTGGTCCTCGTTTGGAAAAGAATTTTCCAAATCTTCTAATTTTTTGTATCCAAGAGGGAACTCGAAAGAAAATTTTGTTGAAATTTCTGGAGGAATTTTTTATTTTGACCATTGGAAAATGGAGAAGATCGTCTGTTGTCAGTTTCCGTTGCCAATTTTCCATGTGTCGTTTTAAACCCCGTTGTCATTTTTCTGTTTCACTTTTCCTAGAGCCTTAAAAAATTAAATTTTTTGACATTTATTATCGTGGAAAATGAGAATATTTGGTGAGAAATAGATATAATTGGGACATTTATTCGATCCGCATGGAAAAAACCATCGGCACATACGTAAAATTTTTTGTACAATAACCTGTTTTTAAGCTAAAAATGCTTTTAGATATCCAGGGTACCTGGTTCAAACTCCAACTATATGGAATTTCACCAGAAATGATCATCGAAACTCGAGACTGGCTTAGACAGCTAGTCTTGCGTCAAAGAATTCCACATTTAATCTTGAGGCAAAAATTCGACTGGGAAAGACCGATAGAAGAGCAAAAATATAAAAATACAACAAAATCAAAAAGAAAGCTTTCTGATAGCTTACATGAGTCTGCTATTAAAGAAGAAAAAGATGAATTGAGTTTATGGGACAAGTTTAAGTTTTCATTGAAGCCAAAAAGAACCTATTCCGAGTCAACAACTTCATCCATGGAAGAAAAGCCGAAGAAAAATATTTTTTCTTGTTGGGATATAAAATCTATTAAACTCTAAATTTCTTGAAAGTGCGTTTCAAAGGCGAGTCCACAACTTTTATAAATATTTAGTCACTTTTTTGATTAGCATCTGAATAGCATTTTCTACAGGTTGCCAAAAGATAGCACTTTTGAGATTTTTGTTCGATTTTTTTAAATTTTAAAATTTCACCAAAATACCCCTATAGAGGGAATGTTTTCTATGCAAGAAATCGATTGCGCAAATTTTCGAGCCTTGAAAACACTTCTCTGACCCTGATTCAGGGAGGAGATATGTATATATACTGAAGTGAATATAGGCTAATACAGGATCGGGTAAACGTTATCAATGTTCAACAATGCGCGCAATCAATTCCTCGAATAGAACAACACCCTATAGGGTTATTTTAATGAAAATTAAAAACTTGAAAAAATCGAAAAAATATTAAAAGTCCCATTTTTTGGGCATCCTGTAATTTTTGATGTATCTCAATAAATTAGAACCATGCTTTTTATATGTTTATATTCTTTTCCTTCTTTTCTTAGGATAACAACTTATAGAGTTTAATTTGTGATAATATGATTTCATTTCTTGTTTTGTGACGTTATATAAAGATGTTATGTATGGAACATGGTTTCTGTCACATGAGACATGTGGTCTTATCTAAAATTTGTCATTTAAAAGATTGGTTTAAAAAGGCAATTTCAAGCTCACTTCTTTTCTTAAGCCAAAATGCTGTTGTGTATCAATATGGTATACGTTTGCTTTTTTGGCCAAAATTCCTATAAAAAATTATAAATATTAAAGTCTATTCCTGTGTCTGTCAAGACTTTGGAAGTAATTTGACATGAGAGCTGAAAAATTTAAAGTCTATTAGCAAATACCTGTAAAAAGAATATCTTCAACGGTCATAAATCTAACATTAGCTGCCGCACTGAGAAGGGCTCTAACAGTAGATTTACTAAGTATATAAGTGGGACCATTACAATAAGCTGGGAATCTTCTTTTATTATAAACAACTGGGTCTACATACCTAAATATATTTTTTTTACTATCAAGAAGAGGTGTAGCCGATGGGTTAGCCAACCCCTCCCCATACGATCGTTTGAGGGGGGGGGGGCAGCCAAAACATCCTTGGCTGCCTCCCCTCCCTCTTCGTGTTTTTTTGGACATTCGGACAGTTAGGGTTGGGGAATGCGTACCCGGGTTCCCCTCTCCCCTCTCTTCCCTGACCACTGACTATTTGGGAGGATAGGAAGATTAACTGTTAAGAATATATAATGCCTAGCTTACCAAGGCTTCTTAGGATCTCTGTTAACTTTCGTCCCGGCAAAAACCCGCCCAAAAATTGTTTTAGGCTTTTTTGACACAATTCGATTAAATTTCTTTCTTATCCAATATAATAATCGTTGCACATGCACAATGGTATCGTCATCAGTTTTTAACGTATATAAAGTTTTTGCGCAATAAGCTTGCTGCCATTGTAGCATAGAATAGATCTAAATTCAAACATTTTGAAAGAAAAGACATCTGTCCACATATGCATTTTAGTATCCCTTTTCAGAATAAAAAAATATTTACTAATAATTTGAGGCTCTCTTTCTCAAGAAAATTTAAGCTAGGACTAGAATATCTGGCAAAAATTAGGCTTAAGTGCAAAAATTTTAAACTTGTAAAATTTTACTCTCCTACTGTTTTTTGCTTTTTGGAGCTTAACCCAAAACACTAACAGTAGGAGGCTGATCAAAATATTCGAAAAATTAAGGAAAACATATTTTTAGGCGTGTCTGTCTACTTGTTGATCAAAGAACATTATTTTTACAAAAAAGACCTTGAAAATAATAAATCTTCATAGAGTACAGTTTTAAAATGGTAAGAAAAAGAAAATTCGTTAAATTAACCCTTGAAAACAAACTATAATTCGACGAACCTATCAAAAAAAGGTTAGCAAAAGAAGATTTGTTGAATTGACCCTTGTAAACAAACTATGATTCGACGAACTAATCAAAAAGATTATGACGTCTCTTAGATCAAACGTTTTATTTTGATTCAATAGACCAAACATGATATGAAAAGATGGGAGTATAAAATGCCGAGTTCGATGAAGTTTCAGTTAAATTTATAGTTAGTCGATTGTCTGAACGTCGTCTTTTATTCACAGGTATGATATTAAATGAAAACGTTATCCTCCAACCAAAAACGTAGTTGGCCGCCAGGAATGGAGGGGGCACTTTTCCGATAAAAGTCATTTTTGAAGAACAATTTTTTTGAAAATCGAAAAAACGTTATTTTTAATTGACAATTTGGCAGGCATGGGGGCACCGGTCACCAGTCCACTCTCCTCTAGTTATGTCCTTGCCTGCAACCCCTACACAGCTGTCGAAAATGCCTAAAAAACGATGGCAACGAGAGTCATAATAGTGTGCACAGAGACCGAAAGAGCAGTAGTTCCAACCATTCTTAGTCAGCTCCATACCTTAAGACCGACCGCCCCAAATTTTGGAAATGGTTTGCGGTATTGGTCCCACAAAATATACCCTATGCTGAAAAAAATCCGCGTCTTTTTTGGACGCTGAGATAGAACAATCTCTCAAAATATACCTTTTTGAGAAGTGATGCAAGTTTTTTGTTCGCTACTGCATCTCTTCCCTGAATCATAGTCAGGAAAGCATTTTTAACATTCAACAATGCGCGAAATCGATTTCTCCCACAAAAATCCCCCAATAGGGTTATTTTGGTAAAAATTTAAAAACATAAAAATTTTGAAAAAATTGCAAAAATCTCATTGGTTGACCACTCTGTACAAATTTTTAGGATACAATGAAATTTGTCATCATTATCTTAATTTTCTCTATCATAACCTATTCCGTCTTTGGTCAACTTCTTGATTCAAACATTGGTGCAAATGTCCGACTTGGACGCCAAGCCGATGCTAGCCTTGGAGCAAACGTTCGAGTCGGTCGCCAGATAGATGCCAATCTTGGTACCAATGTTCGTGTCGGCCGTCAAGTTAACGCTGGTCTTGGTGCTAATGTCCGTGTTGGCCGACAAGCCGATGCTGGTCTTGGAGCAAACATTCGAGTCGGCCGCCAAATTGACGCTGGTCTTGGTACTAATGTCCGCGTCGGCCGCCAAGTTAACGCTGGTCTTGGTGCTAATGTCCGTGTTGGCCGACAAGTCAACGCTAATACAAATGCTCAAGTCCGAGTTGGACGTCAAATTGGAGCCAATCTTGGCACTAACGTTCGAGTAGGTCGCTAAATCAATGCCCATGCCGGTGCTAATCCTGGAGTCACAAGTCATGTTAATTTGGGTATCAATGCTCGTGGCTAAATAATTCAATAATATACCTTTAATGTTAAATTTGTATAGCTATCATATAAATCGTTCATTATTACATCTTTGTGATAAATAGCTTCGTTCATAACAGCGTTGTTTATAGTGTTATTTAAATTTTTCCCGATTATGAAATAGACTCTGACGTTTTCTGGCTATAAAATTATTTCAGGTGATATGAATACTGAACAATCCCTCTGTAGTCCCACCGTACAACTTTTTGAAATCTTAGGGGTGGGTATTGCCATGTGCGGAGTGGGTTGGGATAATGACAGCGTCGTAATTTTGATCCAGATTTAGGGCGGGAGAACTTACCAATGTCCTACTCCATGTTAATCTAATCTCCCTTCTTTCTCCAAATGCTGTTGGCCGACTAGGCACCATTATTAACAATTTAACATTTTTGCATATTTGTTTCTTGAGAATCGACATTTTGTATTCGTATGAAAGAGATAAAAAGCGAAGAGTAAAATTTTCCCAGCGAAGAGTAAAATCATCTTCGAATTCAATTGCATTTTTTCGATATTTGAGTAAGCGTGGATCGTTCAGAAAGTCGGTTTGTTGGGATATCCTTTACTTAAAGGAAATATTATTTATTTTTTGAAGAAGGTTTGGAAAGTAACTTAAAGAGCAAAAGCCAATGTAATTGAAGTCAAATCAGTCCCACCCACTCCCACAATTTTTTCGGTATTTGGTAGTTTGTAAAGTAATAGTACACAGTGGTTTTTTGTCTAAAATTAGAGGAGTTTAGAAATTTTTTTAAATCGGCGAGTTAGTCGAATGGCATGACTAGTTTAAAAAGAACAAGTCTTGCCATTCGACTCAGCTTGCCGAGACGAGTAGAACGAATACCATAACATGGGGTTTCCATCCCGAGCCTATGGCCGAGTCGAACCCGAGCTTATAAACTGCAAATCTGTCACTTTACCCATGCCTACTCGGACATGGGCACGGGGTGGAAAATCCCATGTTATGATATTCGTTCTACTCGTCTCGGCGAGCTGTATCGAATAACTCATTTTTAAAATTTCGAATTTCCTTTAATTTTAGCAAAAAACGCCGTGAGTAGTGTGGGGGAGGCGAACAAGCTAATTGTAGGAAAGTGGCTAAAAAACTTATGAGAGTGCCTTATCCAAACCTCTCATCCACATTTTTTGAGGGACAGGGACCACTTGAATCATAGATTTGATCTTAAAAACAATTACATTCCCAATTTCTCCACATCAAAAATTTGCCGAATGAACATTAGCAAGAAGAAAATAAGCGACGGTTTGATTAGCCCATTTATTGATATTCTACTCATAATAAAAAATTAAGCATCTTTTACTCATAAAAATATTATCTTAGCTCATTTGGTATAAACAGCGCAGCAAACAATTCCCTTAATAATTAAATAACTCGAAAGTTGTGAATTATACGCCAGTTTCAAGCCATGATATAAGATAAGATCTTGAGCCGACTTTTTAAAGAAATAATTTCAACACTAGACATTTTCCTTGCTGAATATGGAAAATTATTCATAAAAGAATAAAATCCAGTTTTTCTTTAAAAGATTTTTTATAAAACGATCAATTTTTGAGATTAAAACATATCTTTTGAGAAAAGTGAGCTTTGTAAAGGGTGTTCCGGACAGCAAAATCGATGTTCTCCGTTTTCAAAATTTCAAACGTATTATTAATGGCTATGATGAGTAGAAAAAAACGTGATAAAATTTTTGGAGGTAGCTTTCATATTTTGGGCTGTGGTGGCCCCCGAAGTTGGGGTGTCCCCAATTATGGGTTGTCACACTAAACGTCGATTTTCTCTGTCAACTTAAAAGCTTTTTTCTTAATTCTCTTTGCGTTTTTACAGGTACACATCGGCCTATTTGGGCATACCAAACTTATGGCTACAGCATTTAGGGTTATTTTTCTAAAGCGAAAACAGTGCCAATTACACAGATTTTTGACCATCTCAAATTTTAATAAATTCGACCTAGCTCTGTGAGATATTTCGACGGCAGTCTAATTTTTTGATAAAAATCAAGTAAAATAAGCCAGAATTATGCCCATAAAAAATTTTTTCCGCCCCGGTGATAGACACATAGGTAAAATCGACTTACAATGTTCTGTGAGTGAAGATTTTTTCGAATATTTTACACTTAGTACTTAGTTTTGAAAAATCGGATTTTATAAAATGTCTCGCTTGGAACACAAATTAAAATAATTAAGATGCAAAATAATTTGTGTTCCAAGCGAGATTCGAACTCGAGAACTAAGTATCATATATAGCTTGTTTCAAATTTCGGGCAAAATAAGTTGCATACAGCGTAGCAAAGTGATAAAGCTCTCGCTTCGCACTCCGAAGGGCGAGGGTTCGATCCCGGAGGTCGAAATCAGAAATA
>JAQGCP010002190.1:0-10822 GCA_034699885.1 Acrobeloides thornei | reverse complement strand
TCATGAAATTATATAGTGCGCATTCGATTCCTCGTGAAAAATTACTCCTAGGGGTTTAGTCAAGTTTATTTGGGGCCCCAAAAAAATTCAGGAAACCGAGAAAATAGCATTTTTTGAAAAAACCCCGTTTCTCAAGTTTTCTGCACTTTTCATGAAATTATATAGAGCGCATTCGATTCCTCGTGAAAAATTACCCCTAGAGGTTTAATCAAGTTTATTTGGGGCCCCAAAAAAATTCAGGAAACCGAGAAAATAGCATTTTTTGAAAAAATGTATTCTCAAAGTGATTTTGAATTTTGGGAATTTCCATTCCCATTTTGGGAATTCCCATTCCCAAAATGATCTTGGAGTTTTGGGAATTCCCATTCCTATTCCCAAAATGATCTTGGAGTTTTGGGAATTCCCATTCCCATCCCCAAAATGATCTTGGAGTTTTGGGAATTCCCGTTCCCATTCCCAGAATGATCTTGGAGTTTTGGGAATTCCCATTCCCATTCCCAAAATGATCTTGGAGTTTTGGGAATTCCTATTCCCATTCCCAGAATGATTTTGAGTTTTGGGAATTCCCATTATTCCCATTACCATTCCCAGAATTCCCATTCCCAATACATCTCTGCCTTAAATAACTAAAATTTCACAAAAAATTTTTAGATTTTAAGCCAAATGACCAATAGAGAACATTTGAAGCAACCTCAAACATGTCCCGACCCTATATTTCAATTGATGGAAGTATGCTGGTCGAAGGATCTGCATTCAAGGACAAATTTTGACGAGATAGAAAGGGTTTTGTCGACCATCGCAATTCCTATCATGGAGATCAAGGACAATGAAGAATCCGCTTTTCCTGGAGGCACACAAGTTGTTGTCCGCGAGATGTAAGTTATAGAAAAATTTGTAATGATTTTTAGATTTTTTTATAGCTTTTTAGTAATTTTTAGCATTTTTTAGTCTACTATTTTTTATACAGGGTGGTCCAAAATTACACGGACTTTTCTACTTTCTTGATGGACTTATGTTCATATCTAAAAAATCGCTTTTGAAATGAATCTTCAGACTTGAATCCACTCGACTACGCCATTTGGAGTACTCTCGAAGCTCAAGTGAATGCAGAAGCACACAATTCGGCCGAGTCTCTGAAGCAAGTGATCACCGAAGCATTCGAAAATTTGGATCAAGAGATGATTAATTGTGCCATTGACGACTGGCCAAGACGCCTTGACGCGGTAATTGCATCGAATGGCGGTCATTTTGAATGAATTTGTTTGTTTTTAATGTTACAAATTGTTTTGGTTACAGTTTGATTTTTCATTGATTCTAATAAAAAGTTTTAAAAAAGTCCGTGTAATTTTTGACCACCCTGTAGAGTTTTGTTATTTTCTAGCCTTTCTTAAAAAAAATAAATTTAGAGAAGATAATCTATTCTATTGCCAAAACATCAAAAATAGTCGCTGTGAAAATATATATGGATATTTGTTAAAAAATTTGGAGACTCCTCAAAATCTTCATAGCTTTCCGCCATCCTCCAACACGCGAGCTAGTGACGATTCTCATGAAGTCTTTTTAACTACAAATGGTCAATCCACTAGTTCAACCCAACCTCTTTTACCTCGCACAACAATTACGCAAGTTTCTTTTGTAATTAACGTCGAAAATTTGCATATTTTAGACCTTTTGAATTTGATGAATCTCTGGGAAAATCGTCTATGAATGAAAAGATTGTGAAATTTTTGAAAATTTTTGGTGTTACATTATTGTTTCTAGGCCTATTCCTAGCTATAATCTTTATAATTTGGAATCAAAAACCCGATACAAGAACAAGTATTTTCAAAATTCGCATAAAAACCGTTAAAAATGCTTTTAAAAAGGTGGAATTACTATTCACCCGAGCATTCGCCTGCGTTTCGGGCGAATCGTTAACCGTTGAACCTCTAAAAATTCGTCCACGGGCGAATAGTAATTTGTCCTTTTAAAAAACTCTAAAAACGTTTAAAACACGTTCCGCGATTGTCAAAAGCTAAAAGATTTATTGACTTAGAGCCGATCCAAATTTGGTCGAAAAAATAGCCATTTTCCCAATTCGAGGGCCTGTACCGTTAAGGGGAGAAGTCATTGGACCGGGAGCCCAAAATAAAAGTTGCATAACTCAATGAGTTCTATCAGAATATCGACCTAAATTTTCGTCCTGCGTAACAAATTTGTGACATGCCCTTCGTCTCAAAGTTTGATTCTATCGCGGAACCTGTTTTAAAAAACGATAAAATCACTAAAACTGTAAAAGCTGCATAAAATCTAGATCAAGAACCTCCATTATTTCTTGTTAAAGAACCTTGTCACGAACAAACTTTTCTTCTGGATGATTTTGTCAAACTCCGCTGTTGGGTTTTGCCAAAAAATAATGCCTCCAATCTTCGATACAAATGGTCCAAAAGTGATGGAAGACCTCTACCCAATGGGGCGGTTGTCAAAAACGGTGCATTAGAATTTGATTCTGTTGAATTTTCACATGCTGGATGCTATAAATGTGTCGTTAACATGAATGAGGGGAAGCAAATATCACAAGATATATGCTACCGAGTGGAAAATCGAGGTATTCGAATTGATTCAGCACACCCAGAATCGATTTCAGAATGTTTCGGAAGAATTGTAGGGCATTCTAAATCATTTCAAAATGACCAGAACCGATTTAAGAAATTTTTTATCATTTTTGAACTTCCAAAATTGCTTTCAGGACGACCAGAATTGTTTACAAAATGTTTCGAATTGATTCTAGGACGTTCTCAGATGATTTCAGAATACTTCGGATCGATTTTGGAAACTTTCAAGTCGATTTTAAAACATTCGAAATCGATTTCAGAACGTTTCAGATTGATTTTAGAGCATTCTGAATCGTTTTCGATCCTTTTTTAGCTCTTTTTCGCATTTTTTAGCTTTTTAGATCTTTCTTGAGTCTTATTTAAACAATTTAGGTACTGACAACGCCCCATATAAACAGCATTACGGCTCTAATAGCCGAATTTATGGGTCAGAAATTGAATTTATCGATATGAGTAACGGACTTTCAACTGATAAACATCCACACAAAGCTGATATCGAAAATGCTTTATGGTAAGCATTTTGTGAAAATTTGATTCAGATGTTCATCAATCAATATAGAATCATTTTAAATCAATTCAGATTGTTTTGAGATCAATTTTAGGCGCACTGAAATCAATCCAAAATGATTTAAAATTAATTCAGAACTTCCTGAGATCGATTCTGGATCTAGAATCGATTATGGGAAAGAATTTTAAAACCTATAAAATTTCTAAAAACTTAATTTTCAGGTGTTCTACAGTAAATGGCGTTCAAGTTGGCAATGTGACTTTTGAGCACAAATCTTCGAGAAAAACTTTTGGTCTTGATAGTGTTTTCCCCAAAATCTCAATAGAAAACGATAAAGCGGTTATGAATTTTTCTGGCATGTCATTGAATGAGATTTTGAGCGGAGAATACATCTGTCGATTAGAGTCCGTCCATGGGTTTGATCATATTGGATCCTTAGAGCTGACTAGTAAGTGTCTATATAAAAAAACTTGTAAAATTTGTCAAAAAATCATTAAATGTGTACATTTTTAGTTCACCCCTTCTTTCATTTCAATGATGAATTATCATGGATCCCCGTCAAAGAAGAGCCGTTTGAAATTTCACGCGTTCACGAGGTTTCTGCTGGAGAAACAGCCATATTGGAATGTCCTGCTTTTGGAGGATCAAATTTAGACATTACTTGGCAATTTTATAGAGAACCTTGTTTTATACCGGGTATGGTAGTTATTGTTGATATTTTTATAATTTTTTGAACATCGCATAATATGATTATTTTAGCCGAATTTCAACGCCAAGGCAATAGTCTGGAAATATTAAACACTAAAAAAGGCGATGAAGGGTTTTATCGATGTGTTGCCAAAGGTGTTATGAAAAAATTGGCTGACGACTTTATTTTTGAAAAAAAAGTCAAAGCCACGTTAATTTATTATTTGAAAATCTCTTAAAAAGTTGTATTTATTTGCTAACATGAGATAAAACTTATATAAATTTTGAGTTAGTTATGCAAATTCATTGTGGTTTTCATGAAGATTTTTATACAGTCAACTCTCCATATAGTGACACTCCTGACTAGAGTTGACTAGAGGAAATTTCAATGACTGACTAGTGTAACTTTTTTTAAGATAACCTACTGACTAGTTTGGTTTTTTATGAAGCTAAAATATAGATATTTAAAAAAATCAAACTAGTCAGCAGGTTATTTTGGAAAAAGTTACACTAGTCAGTCGTTGAAATTTCTCTAGTCAACTTCCAGCCGGAATTGTTATGGAGAGTTGACTGTACTCCCATTTTTCGATGCATGAATTTTCGATAATTTAGTGATTTTTTAACTATAAACGTATTCGATATCGAGATATAAAATATAAGAGAAGTACCGAGACCGAGCACCTATTGGCGCTCGATCTTGGTGTCGTCGTGGACTTGCATGGCATCCCTGCGTGGTCGTGCATAAATTGTAAATGTCATCATTGAATTCTCCACAGCAGTTTTAAGAGTCCGCGCTAAACAACAATAACCGTCGCAAATCAATGCTAACCAACAGCGCTAACTCAACGCTAACCCAACTCTATATATTTTATCAGAAACATATATAAAAGACAAGGTATATATTGTTTACAATCAAACAAAAATAAACTATAGATCACAAAAGTAGGCAATGGAGTTTTTGTCAGAAGAAAACATCAGGATGTCAAAAAGCATAGCCAAGAGTAAGTCTTGTCAGAAAATTGTTAACAAATAAAGTTAGACGAAGTTAAAATTTTTTCATTTTTTCCAGAAGCATTTGTTTTCCAAGCTCAGAAAAGTTCAAATAGAATTAACACAAGGAAAAAATTAAAAAAACCTCAGTTTTCTCCAGAATTCCCAACTTTGCAAGAAAGAACAACTAGATACTTTTCAAGAATAGAAAAATGAACTTCAGAACTTAATAGATAGATTAGTGCCAGGAAACGAAAATTTTCAAGCCAACGCTAACCGTCGGAAATTTCCGTCGTCGGAAATATTTCCGACTATTGCATTAGATTTACGTGTCGTAAACGCTGTAAGTTGTCTGATTTTCAATGAAATTTCAAAAATTGTATACTTCTCTTCAATAATTTTTTATGCTGCTCTACCAATTGTTTCAATAAACACGACTTTATTGAAATTCAGGCAACGCTAACCGTCGTAAATGCGTTGCAGTCGTCGGAAATATTTCCGACGGTTAGCGTTGTTTAGCGCGGACCCTAACATAAAGTTGTGGGTCCTCTACAATATGGGCATATGCCATATATATGGCATAGGCAGTTTTTGAAAAGCGAACGGACAGTTCGGGACCCACCCTTGTAAGAAGTGCACAGCTATCTCCTATAAGAAGTGATAGGAGTACCTAACAAAATATTGGGTTGTTCCAAAAGATTTTTTACACGAATTTTCGACCGGAAAATTTTTTCTAAAAACAAATCCTATAGGGGTAATTTTATGTGGGAAATTGATTACGCGCATTCCCGAAGCATGAAAACGCTCCCCTGACCCTGATTCAGGGAAAGAGGTGGGTTTATTGAAGCCAAAATGCAAATAATTCGAATTTTAGCCGGAAACCGGCTGTCTAGAGTTTTTCTAGGCGGGAAATCGATTGCGCGAATTCTCGAAGCGTAAAAACGTTTCCCTGACCCTGATTCAGGGAAGAGGCATGTGTATTGAAACGAAAATAGGCTAATTCGAGGAGGGGGTTTATGTGGTAAAAATTAAAAAAACTTGAAAATTTTTTATTATCAATGATAATTAAGCTTACTAACCCACTCGGTTTCAGTTCAAATAACGAAAATCGATTTTTGAGATCACTTCAAAAACGGAGAAACTACTTTTTCTGTCAAAGAAATTTGATGGAATGCGAAAATATTGACCATGAGCTTGAAAATTTTTTATAGAAATCATTGAGTTAATGAAAAATCAGCACCGCTGAATAAAAATTTTTTGCAAAATGCCAATTTAAAAATATCCTTATTTTTGGATGCGAAATCTTATTTTTTTGCTCAATTATCCTTATTTTTATTTCTTTGATTTGACACCCCTGAATTAAAGGCTAATTTTGAAATTTTAAATTTTACGCTCATTTGCAAATTGACCACTTTGCTATGAAACCAGCACCTTCAGTTTCACAAAATCAATGCAAAGTGGTAAGTATATAAGATTTAAAGATCAAATAAATATTGCAATTTTAATTTTTTCTAAAATAATCATAAAAACTTGCACACTTACCACTTTGCTATCCAGCCAGAGCTTTCTTATGTTTTCGCAAAAATCCGATCTTCATGACGAAGTGGTAAATTTACAATTTGTAATGATCCAGGCATAATTTTGCAATTTTTAAAAATTTTTTGCGCTCATTAAATCTCGTCAACTTACCACTTTGCTATGAGAAACGCGGATTTTGAGATCTATAAAATCTTGCATATTTAACACTTGCTATTGAGTAAGAATTTTTTCATTAATTCGAAAAATCTTACCACTTCGCTCTGGGACCAGAATTTTATGCAAGTTCAAATCAAAGAATTTGAAGCTTTGTGTAATGACACTTGCTAATTTGTTAATCAATTTTTGAAAATAAATAAGAGTAGAAACTTTTATTATTCCATCAAAAATTTTTTACAACGACAAATTTTCTCCCAATAGTGCAGTGATAATAGCGCTTTTTTGATTTTCATATTCGCATGTTCAAATCCAACTTGTATCATAAAGCTTTTCAGTTTTTGGGTGTCCCGCTTTTACACAATTCGAACAGGAATTACCCACTCCTTAAGGTAAAAATAGCGCTCTTACTACTGAACTATTTAGTACAACCATGTGAAACCTTTTTCTTATGGTAGGAGAACATAATTTAAACACAATTTAACAAATAGTCATTCAAATTTTTGCCTCCACCAACAAGATTCTTTCTTTCTAAATCATAAGTGTAGACTTGTACAAAAGAAGGGGAAGTTATTAAATTGTTAATAAATAGGGTCAAGAATTTTTGACCATTGGATGAAGTGGTATGGCCACCTTTGAAATATAACGGCTTCCCAATGGGGGAATTCGGAAAGTTGCTTTTTAAGTCCATCTTAGTAGTTCTATTGTTGAATCGTTCATCGTAGATGAGGTAATCGTTTTCCTAAAATGTTAATAATTGTCTAGTATAGTAGAACCGGGGGCCAAGCGCTACCGCACGGCGCTAAAAAATTGAAAAAGGTGGCAAGGGTCAAAATTTAAAAAAATGTCTCCAATAGAGTCAGTTTGTCGAGCGCTTCAAAACGAGTACCATATCATAGGGTTTTGGGGATTTTACCAATGGCCGAGTGGCTTATTTCAGCTTATAGACCCGCGTTCGATCCCCGCCCTAAAAATCTTTTTTTATTTTGTTGTCAAATTTTATGAGAATTTTTGCATATGGGTATTTTTATGCGGAAAATACGACGCGCTATTATTTTTCCTTGAAAACTTTTGGAGAAATCGAAAAAATCTATTTTTACCATTTTTCATAAAGCTTTCATGATAGTGTCATCATGTTTCCCATCATATAAATACCCATATGGAAAAATTTTCATGAAATTTGACAACAAAATAAAAAAATGATTTTTGGGGCGGGGATCGAACCAGTGCCTATAAACTGCAAATATGGCGATTTAGCCACTCGGCCATGAATAAAGCTCTAAAAAAGCCTACTTTATGGTACTCGTTTTGATGAGCTCGGCGAGCTGAGTCGATTGGCGGCATTTTTTTAAATTTTGACCCTTGCCACTCCTTTTCAACTTTTTGGGCGCCGTGTATCGCGCTCGCAGGGGTGATGAGTGTGACTTCGAGTGGCGACTCCGGGCATCATGTAGAGAAAATTGAATTTGTTTACTCAAGAGTAAAATTTACTCCAGCCGGAGGCATCCCTGCGTGGTTGTGGACCCTCAGAAAGGGGGTACAGCATAAAAGTGGTGTCGATAGTCTTCTCTCATCGTCCCCTACAGCTTTAAATGAAGCGTAAGCAGTTTAAATCTAACCCTTTCGTGAGATCTACCGACAGACATTACCCGTTATAGCAGTATTAGGGTAGGGATAAAAAAGTAACACCCACAAGTTATATATCATTTTAAAGATCATACTAATTATGTCATACAAAATTTATGGCGTTAATATTTTTATGGAAAATTTTTCTAGAAAAAAAAGAAACTAAACCGCGGAGGGTTTCATACAACACGGTATAAAAGTCAACCGGTACGCAGCACAAGGACTGTAGAGCAGGAAAACTCGATGAAAATCTATTAGTTTCGGTTTTGGTCGACTTTTTTTCTTTCGGTTTTTTTATCGGTTTTCTAACCCTTCGGTTTCGATTTTAGTCAACTTTTTTATCTAGCGGTTCGGTTTCGGGGTCGGTTTTTTCGACTTTTTTCGGTTTTTCAAACATGCGTTTTCGTTTTGGTTTCCCTGCTCTAAATTACTGCGAGAAATTTTGAAATTTAATTAGTCGTTTTTGATTCATAATCAATTTAACATTTTTTCCTTTAGAACAAAGGAGTTTTTTTATTACTTATCAAATAATCTCTATACAGGGTGCGGAAAAATTATGGCAACTTTTTAATATGTAATATACATTGTATAACTAAAGAACATACATATCCAAAAACATAAGCCTTGTCATTAATCATTATAGCTCCATTCATAACCATATATATTGGTGTTTCCTTAGGGAAACCTTCTCTTAATTTAAACTTATCAGACTGCATTGGTATAGGGTCATAGATGCGGACCTGAAATTTTAAATCCTGAATCACAACGGATGTTTAGGGTTTGCAAAAACTGGATTTTACTATTTTTGCGCAATTTAAAAAAATTTTATTTAAAGAACCAGCACAGGGAAAAGTTGCCATTTTTTGTTGATATTAGAGAGTTCATGAGAAATGGAGCATTTTTTCGTCTTTATGGTAGTGCTGAATCGCTAATGGTTTCGAGAATTTGGCTAGTTAAGTTGGGAATTTGAAAATTTTTTTTATTACAAATAAAACTTTTACTTGATTCATTTGAAGTAAATTTTACCTGAATTAATTAAAAGTATATTATTGGAGCGAAAATAATTTAAATTTTTCTATTGCAAACAAATAGATTTATACTCTTTTATCGATTTTCGCTTCAATACCAGAGGGAGGGCGAAAAAGTTAGCGCCTAGTGAATCAGGAATAACGTTAGCGGGAAAATTTTTCCCGTATCCCGAATCGAGAATTTCCGAAAATGGCTATTTTTCACTTTCGGAATTCCCGTTTCCGGACCGATTTTTTTCGGAAAATTTTTGCCCATATGTAGTGAGTGAAAGCGCTTACAAACATCGACATTTTCAGCTTAAAAACAAGTATTTTTCAAAAAAATTTTCGGCACTTGTTTTTTGCTTACAAGTTTAATTTTAAGCCAAAAATCGTATCTTTTGTCGCAAAAACATAAGAAAGAAATTTTCGAAAAATAACATAAGGGGGCCAAGGCAAACGTAAAATTCTTATTACCCCTGATTTCGGAATTCCCGGCGACAAAATTCCCGATTTCTGGACCCCGGTTCCCGATGCAGTGCCGTAGGCAGGATTTCTTCCAGGAGTGGGTAATTTTGTTGACTCAAAAACATAAGAGTCCTCCTTATGCTTTTTTCAATTTTTTCTAAAAGATTTCGAAAAAACATAAAAGTCCCCCTTATCTAGCGCAGAAGGAGAAAATTTGTTTGAAAACCCTTGTTTTTTAAGCTGAAAATGCTCAGAAAATTACGATTTTTGTTGAAAAAATAGGAAATTTTGGTGAAAAATGGAAAAATTTTGATAAAAATCGTAATGGGCGACCATTATGATTTTTCAAAAAAAAATGTTTAGAAAAATCATAAGAGGGATCATTAGGAAAAAATTTTCATTTTTCCAACTCAGGAGGTAGTTACACACATTACCACCTCCTGCCTACGCACTGTCCGATGAGAATTTTCCGTTCCTGCCAACCCTAATCAGGAACTAAAAAACAGGTCTTATTGAAACTATACACTTCAATGGACTATATACCTCAATTCGTCGATATCCGAATTTTTGTTTTTTTCATCTATGTTGTTTCTTTTTTTCCTAACCTTACCTGTTTATGCGAGTCCAATAAAATCAATGATCCATTTCTTATATACCCAGCTTCTATGTTGACCGGATAAAAATTCCTTTGGACGAAAAAATCGTCTATATATACTTTTTTAACAACTCGTTGGTTTTGAATTTTGTATACATAACCGTCTAAGAATATATATGTAACTTCTTCGGATGCTAAAATGTGTGTTTTGAGTTAACGATACTTTGGCCAAACATCTACAAAATCGAATGCTTTTGAACATATATAATGATTCTATGTATTATCACTAGTCATAGGTGTGCAAAAGGTGGTACTGCACCCCCTTCAATTCGTCGTATCAGGGGACAAATTAAAGGGCCAATTCGTATTTTGGCAGCGAATACGCCCAAAACATATATACTACGATTTTGTATTTTCAATTTGTAGGGTCCAAAATTTTCTCATTTTTTTAATAAAAATATCAAAATTTTTACCAAAAATCATCAAAAATGGCTATTTTTGCCTTAAAGGGGGGTACAGATCGAGGCCCGATCTCGAAAAAAAAATTTTTTCTCAAAATTGGCTGATTTTTGGTACTAGGGGGTTTTCGGGCACGAGAAATCGATTGCGCGCATTGAAAAATTCTGAAAAAATTTTTCGGGGGTCAAAAAATTGA
>JAQGCP010002189.1:0-10822 GCA_034699885.1 Acrobeloides thornei | reverse complement strand
AAAAGCCATCAAAAACCATAGTTAAAGCGATCAACACATACTCTTTTTGAGATCTCAGCCGCTCGGATGAAAATAGAACAATAGCCAAGTAGAAATTAAATACAACTAAAATTGCACCTTCAAAAACGTCGGTATAAGAACAAATGATGTTCAAAGTCGGCATTGTTATATTCGAATAATAAGTTCTTCCGAGATTCGGAGGTACGCTCGACATGATTGTTTTTAACGGAAAAAAGACAAAAATATAGAACAGGGACCTTATAATTCTGCTAGCTTCTAACAACTGTGAGAAAACCTTGATTTTCTAGCATAAATCAACTTGTTTTATGCTTTCTCAGAATCAGTTTTCATTTTATTTGATCTTTGAATATGGTATTAATACACATGACAACTTATTTCGCGCATATTTAATAAAAGATTTTGCATTCCCTTAGCGGCACTTGCATTCCCTTAGCGGAAAAAAGGTCAATTAAAAATGAAATTTTTGCGAAAAATGGTTAAACTTTGTATTTGAACTCCCTTAGCGGAAAGCACTTGCACTCCCTTAGTGGAAAAATAGTCAATTAAAAATGAAATTTTTCCACAACAAAATGATCTAGCCATAGGAGGTGGGTGGGGCACTTGCACTCCCTTAGCAGACCAATGGTCGATAACAATAATAATAAAAACATATGCACTAAAAAACATTTTTTTAATTTTTGTACCTTTTTTGGTACTCTAAATTCATTTCGAATAAAACTAATGAAATTGTTCATTTACAATGCCTGACGACACTATCACCCTGCAACAGTCTATTAACAACAGAAGAAGTGCAAGGCTCAACCACCAATACGTCCTGGCTACGCCTCTCACCACGCTGGATGCTTAGGATGAACGCTAGCAGTCGTGAGACGCATTTCACGATTTCCGGACGCTAGTCGTCTGGAAATTATAGTATTTCCAGACGCTAGCAATCCGGAAATCGTCCGGACGCTAGCCGTTTGGAAATGCGAATTTCCGGAAGTACGATTTTTTGCTCACCCTGTATTATTTCTGAATTTGTGTTTGATTTCTCGATCTTTTACTCATGTCTCGTTGTATTGTCCTCAATTTGTTGGCTTTAAAGATCGTATAAAATATTGATAAAAAAGAGCGTAGTATTGATAAAAAATTTCAATATTGATCGAATGACTTGAAATGTTCCTGTCTGACTAATGATCTTTAGTTTTTCTTTAAATTTTTTGCTTATATTTAAAATTTTTATCTCAGGATTAAAACGCGTAAGCTATTTTAGGAAACCTAATTTGAACACGCCTGACCCCTCTGAACCAATGGATATAATAGAACATCATCAAGACCTACAAGATTTGAATAAGTTAGTGTTCCCGGAAAACCCTAATCAAGTTTATGTATTTCAAAAAGAAAAATATAAACAGGAATTCGATGAAAACGAAGTTCTTGGAACTGGGAAATGTACGGTTAAATCTTTCATCTATAAACCGGCTAAGAAAATAATGGCTATTAAACTTATACATATCCCTCATAATCGTAACAATGACGAAACTAGTGAACGGCGACTTATAAATTTGGTTAGAGAAATTTCAAATTTTAAAAGATTATCCAATGACCCAAACATAGTGACTTGCTACGGCGTTTGTTTGTTTGAGGGACAAGCGTTGATTTGTATGGAGCAAATGGATTTTTCGCTTAGAGAACTTTATCTTAAAATACACGAAACCGATCGTCCTGTATTTCCCGAAGAGTTATTAGGGTATATAGTAATAACCCTAATAGATGCTCTAGTTGCTTGTAAAAGAGAAAATGTTATACACCGTGATATCAAGCCAGAGAATGTTCTTTTGAATAAGAAGGGTGAAATTAAATTAGCAGATTTTGGTGAAACTCGAATTTTACATGATTCCTTGGCAAGGCTTAAATTTTTACAAGTACAAGTACTTGCACTTGTACTTTTACTTCTAAATTGGCAAGTACATTTGCAGGTAATTTTGAAAAATAACTTGTTACTTGATTCTTAAGGGGGTAAGAACTAGGGAGTAATCTCTGAAAAAATTTTTTGCCAAAACAGCTTATATAGGGGTAAAATCATGCGAAAAATCGATTGCGCGTATTTCCGAAGTGTGAAAACGCTTCCCTGATTCAGGGAAGATGGTGGGTGTATTGAAAAAATGGACTAAAATTCGATTTTTCGCTGTAAAATCGGCTGTTTAGGGTGCTTTTCTAGGCGGGGAATCGATTGCACGCATTCCCAAACCTTGAAAACGCTTCTCTGACCCTGTTTCATGGAAAGTAGTGGATGACCCTGAATCAGGGTCAGGGAAGCGTTTTCACACTTCTGGAATGCGCGCAATCGATTCTTCGCATGATTTTACCCCTATATAGGCTGTTTTGGCAAAATTTTTTTCATAGTCCCTAATTCTTACTCCCTTTAAAAAATTTATAATTTTAAGGAACTATTTGTTATTGGCCACCAGAACGCTTCGAGTCTGAAAAGTCTAAGTATGATGTTCGTGCCGATATTTGGAGTCTTGGTATAACACTTATTGAAATAACTAGTGGACGGATTCCATATAGAGACAAAAAAGGGAATGTACCACATAATATTATACTACTTCAAAATCTTATCTTGAACTTAGATACCGAAGATCTTGTTGGCAAAATTTTTTCGGGTGATATATTTTCCGAAAAAACACGGGAATTCGTAAGCCTATGTTTAAAAAGAGTAGAAGAGAGGCCTAAATATGACAAATTAACCAAAACCGAGTTTTATCAATATTTTCGAACTTATTCAAATGATCGTAATATGAAAGTTCAAAAATATTTAGCTTATTATGGATTAGTTGATGCTCAAGAACCAACACATAACGAAAATACTGAAGATTTCAAGGAAAGTGTACCAAGTGTCGATTCAGCTACTCAAACTCTTCAAGCAGAAGTTTCAACAGATGATCTTAATTTAATGTAGATATAGCACAGTGATATAGCTCAATAAATAAAATATAACAAGGTAGTCCTATCCTGTACAAGTATCACAGATTGGATTCCATTTTTCTGATCACATTCCTTATTGAGAGGGCCGCATAGACTTCAGGGCTTTGTATCAGTCGCTTGAACTGGTGCAGATAAAAAATTGATATTTGTGCCCCACAGGGGGCATTCTATACGTGCACGAGCACCTTTATATAGAATGCCCCCTGTGGGGCCCAAAAAACGGGCAAAATTTACAAAAATCGCGCACAATTTTTTTAAATTTACCCGTAATTAATATAAAATTTATAAATTTGAAAACAAATAACAACAACAATAAACGAATACAATTATGTCAACCCAGAAATTTGAATACCATTAATTTCTTCAAAGACGTTCAGCCAACCGACTTGAGAGCGTTCTTAGATTACCATATACTTTATTCGGTGGTGATCCTAAAATATAATAGATTTAGGCTTAAAGAATTCTTGAGCCTACCCAAAATCAAACTGCAAATAGCGTTTCTCGCCACTTGTATACTTTGATATGATCCTAATAAGTGGATTTTGCTGTCCGCCAACACAATTCGAGTCTTCGTCACATTTTCAATGGTGAACTTGGTACGGCCTTCTTTTCCAGCAATACGTCCAATTGCACGGCTTAAATGATCACCTTTGAGTGGCTTTACTAAAATGATAAAAATTAATTTTTTAAAATCTTAATTGTTTGCCTGATTTACAATTTAGTCTAACTATTGAAACGAAAATCTATTCTTAAAAACTGTTAGAGCGTACACGAAATTCGAATATTTGATGCAATTTTTGCCTAAAAACGACCCCCTCTTGTGGTAAAAATATGCGGAGAATCCGAATTTGACATTTATCAAATTCCTCGGATTCAAGAAAACTGTATATCGACGTGAAAATTCAAGAAAATAACATACATTTTTACCCCCAAAAGAGATCGTTTTTAGGCAAAATCACATTTTTGCGACTTTTCGTTTCAATACAATACGCCTTCCCTGAATCAGGGAAGCGTTTTTTCGCTTCGAAAGTTTCAAATTCGGATTCCCTGCATGTTTTTACCCCCAAGAGGGGTCATTTCCATAAAAAATTTTCACGTGAGTGCCCCCCTTCCAATTGTGTAGTAGCTCCCGATTTGTCACTTTCAGCTAAACTTTTGTGCCTCCTGCATACCATCATTAATTTCAAATGTCTCCAAAAACAAGTGATCCAATCGAATCAACGCCAACGCATCATCCACAGTAAATCCCAAAATAAAAGCCTTCACAAATTCCGTCGCCTTTTGCAAGTTCGTTTTGTTATCGTAATTTTCGGGACAACGAATTTCGACATTACGGCTTTTCAGATTAAACCTTAAATTTGTTGTTACATTTTAGCAAAATTGTCAAATTTTTTAAACAAAAGGCGTACCTCACTTGAAGACCTAGCTGTTTGACTATAGGAGTGATGATCTTCACCCAATTCTCTTTGAGTTGGCCATAACGATGTGGGGGTACTGGGACTTTGCGCATTTCTATAGTTGGTTTTTCTTTTTTATTTTCTGTTTCATCGACGTCCATTCTGTCTTCGCGTCGGCGCTTTCGTTTAACCTAAAAAGGAGCTTAGGCTGCGGCGTTCAAGCATGTAAACAAGTCTAACTTTGCATGATTTTCAACAAAATCGTGTTTATTGAAACGAATCAGGCAATAAATTTTATGCTTCTCGACCAATAAAATTTTATGCTTCATGACCAATCGTTTCAATAAACACGATTTTATTAAAAAATCAAGCAAAGTTAGACATTTTTGACATGTTTGAACGCAGGTTTTTTGGCTCTCTTTGTAATAAAATTAGCTTTTCTATAAATTTTTTCAACTTTGAGATGGGTCAGCTGTTAAAAAATTTTTTTTTAAATCTAACCTCTTTAATAGGCTTCAATTCTTTCATTTGAACATCATCATCTTCCTCCAAAACACCCGTTATCTCCCCTTCTTCATCAACATCGTCAATAAGCGGTGGAAGTTCTAAACCGTCTAAACCTGACTCAATATCCACCAATTCAGGAATATCTTCATCAACAGCTTCAATTGGGACATTAATAGTCTTACTTTTCTTTGGCATTTTTGGATCTGAAGTTCACTAAAATTCAGTAACATATAGTCTGTTTCAGCGAGAGATATTATAGAAACTTTCCGACCTCAATTTCAAGCGATTCCATCCGATCTGGGAAGTTAAGCAACGTTGGGCCCGTCGGGTTCGATTCCCGGACTTTAAGGGGGGTTGCTTTAACAACTTTTTGAATCGCTAAAATTAGAAATCGAACCTGAAGTGCCCAACTTTGCTTAACTTGCCAGATTGGACGGGATCGCTTGAAACTGGGGTCGGGCAGTTTTCGATAATCTTTTTGAAACAGACCATAATCGAATATGGTTATCAATCAACACTTTTTAAAGCAGAGAAGAAAGCAACAAAAAAAGAAAAACATTGATCAAAACAATTATAAAAAATAAAATATATATAAATCATTTATTTTTAAACAAAAAATTTCAAACTCAACAAAATCACTACAATAACAATTATGATAATAAAATTAATCAAGTCTCATTCTTGAATAAACATAGTTCAAATAAACGGCGTCACTTTTCAACTTGGATAGTCTTTCATAATGTCTATAAGTGAGATTTTTTAGAGCATTCAAGTAACACAAAAACTTTACAAATAGCCGCCTACCTATTCGTATACGGTATGAGAGCTTGCAAAATCCTATTGATACCAGGCAGTTTTAGCAAATCATCTGGATGATAAGTTTTCAACATGTAATGAATCACTTGTTGGCTGGCCTAAAAATTTGGGTTTTTCAACATTCTGTGTATTTATTACAGGGTGAACAAAAAGAATTGGCTGTTTTTGCGATTTTTGGGACCCGGTTCATAAGTCATCCCAGGATCAAAATTTGAAAAAAAATTTCTAAAATTTGTTTTAAAATGACATATTTAAAGGATCAGTGCAACAGGAAAATCGATTTTTTACGCCTCTGTAAAACATGTCCTCTGTAGCGCAATGGCAAAGCTCTGGGTTTTTGCCTCAGAGGTGGCGGGTTCAATCCCCGCCGGGACAACTCCTTTTTGCACTATCCCCGGTTCCTATAGTTTCACCCATCCCTCTATTCGGTAATGAACAAAGCTCACATTATAAGTCCTGGTGTTCGTATTCCACTGAGCTGTGAAATCCATCAGCATTGATAACTGCGAAGAACTTAGAGATTTGAGAACTTTTCCGAGTTTTTCTGTTTCTCCTCGATGAGTCAATTGGTTGATTACAGTAAGACAGCTGAAAATTTTGGTTATTTAAAAATCCTCTTTTCAGTGTAACTTTTTTTAGCGACTCTCTCTCTAAAAAACCTACTGAAAAGGCTGTGCCAAATCTAACGCAAACATAAGAGCCTCTTCATATTTCTCCTGATCCATAAAATTCGCCAAAGTTTGCTGGTTGGCCGCTCTTTCCGCGCGTTTCCTCGCTTCTTCTAGCCGAACTTCCTCCGAAACGTCTTTCCACACAATTATTTTTCCATCCGCGCCAACAGTCACATATTCGTCGTCTTTCCTAGCTCTTTCGATGAGTTCTATATGCCAGACTTTATCTTCATGAGCTTCTATGGTTTGGTCACAGACACCTGCTTCGAGATTCCACACTTTCATCAGGCCTCCACTATCCGCCGAAAGCAGTTTATTTCCGTTGCGTACAAATTGTAGCTAAAATTACATGGTGCAATAGTCTTTTTTTTTAAATTTCGGGTCGAAAACACATGAAAAAATCGCCAAATTTAATTTTTTTTTATACAATAAAAATATATATAAAATACCGCTAAAATAGCAAAATCATGCCCGGATAACGTCATTAAACAAGTCTTGTCCAAAAGCGAGAAAATTTTGATCGTCGAGTCACCACTACATGTTGCCACATTCTAAAAATCGCACAAATAAACATAATTATCACAATATAGCTAAAAAATTTAACACTGACCTGAGAATTGGGTGCAAATTTGGCTAGCCATACACCTTTCTTATGTCCACTTAAAGTCCCAGCAATACCCAAATTCATGGTATCTTTGTCAATGTGCCATAGCTTGGCAGTTTTATCCATGGAACCGGTTATGCAAATCTTATCATTTGGGCTAACTTCAACACAGTTGATTAGCTTATGATGAGCAACGATCGTAAATGAGGCAGACAGTTTGAGGCTAAACAGTTTAATTGGCTTGCTATTTCACCTAATACCAACCTTTCTCCTCCAAAATGAGTCAAAATCTTCTGAATCGGCCACAATTTCAAGGTTCCATCATCCGAAACAGACAGAATAAATGGCTTATCTTTGTGCTTGGAAAATTGTACCGCAGCTACAGAATTGGTGTGCCCTGTAGCCACAGCAACTTTAGAAACTTTGATGGGTGCTTCGAATTCAGCGTCTTTTTCTTCCTCTTCTAGCTTCATAGATGGATCTCTGAGGCGCCAAACAATTATGGAGTTGTCTTTGGAGCTACTTGCAAAAAGAAATTCGTCCCATGGAGGTGAGTCAACTGAAAGGACGCTTTCTTCGTGGCCTAAAAAGAGAAATTTTCGATTTTTAAAAAGACAAAAAAGCTCATCTTTTGGAACAAATTTTATGTGTCACTTGAATCAAAACTTCGAATTATCGATTTTTGAGTTTAAAAATGAGTGAAAAATCGATTTGTGGAATCAAAAATCAGTGAATTATCGATTTTTGAGCTCAAAAATCAGTGAATTATCGATTTTTGAGCTCAAAAATCAGTGAATTATCGATTTTTAAGCTCAAAATCAACGAATTATCTATTTTTGAGCTCAAAAATCAGTGAATTATCGATTTTTGAGCTCAAAGTCAGTGGATTATCTATTTTTGAGCTCTTACCTCTGTTTCGGATAGTAAGTTTTCGAAATAAGAGAAAAATCCTCACCTTGTAACAAATGACATGACCAAGAATTCATATCATAAATCCTGATCTCTGGGCTATTCGTTGCCACCACCAAACAATTACTTTTCTCGGACAAAAATGTACTCGCAAAAATTTCATCATTAAATCCGGACAACTGCTTGGTCATCGTCAATGTATTTTCGTCCACAAATAACAAGTTTTGATCACAAGTCACGCATAAAATTTGTCCCGTTGCCTCTCTATATAGCACTGTATCAATTCGTTTTCTAAAAATCACCAAATCTTAAAGAAAAATATACGGAACTAGTATCTATGAGGTATCCCACTAAACGTGAAATTTTTTCTCATCATCTGGAATTGACCCTTCTAGGGGTAATTTTATGCGGGGAATCTGAATTTCATATTCCCGAGGTCTGAAAAACTTTCCCCGGATCAAAAAATGGCTATTTATATGATGTAGAGCGACATTTTTTACAAGAATCACATGACATGTGATAAAAAAATGCAATACCCTATAATAGCTTTTTTCTTCAACATGCGCCCAGACCAAATATCCCACACTTTCAAAACACCTTCTTCACCAACAGTTAGTAGATTTTGCGGATTTCTCAAGAAAACGGCATCTTCGACTGGTTCAAAAATAGGAATGACTTTAAGTTTTTCTTTAGTTTCAACATTTAGAATGGAATAAGTTCGATCTCGGCTCACAATAACAGCGCCTGGTGCGTTTCCTGGCAGTGTCAGAGGGAGAATTGTAGAGATATGGCTAAAATACGACAAAGATATACAGGGTGAGCCAAAAAAAGGGTTTTTCGGTTTTTTGGCTCACCCAATGAGCTCAAAAATCAGTGAATTATTATTTTTGAGCTCAAAAATCAGCGAAAGAGTTTTTTTTGGCTCACCCTGTATCTTTTTACAATATCATTTACTAACCTAGTATGAATTTTCCACTCGGTTGGCTGAATCCCCTTGTTTTCCAAGTCAAACAGCTTTACGTCACCTTCAGTATACCCAACCAATAGCCTGTCATTTCCAATAAAACACATAGCAGAAACCACTGACTTCCCTTTCAAATTATGTGTACAAAACTGCTTTTTGAGATCCCACATTTTTACGCTAAAGTCAGCACTCCCGGTAGCCAATCGTGAAGAATCTGGAGAAAATCTTGTTATCAAAACAGGTGCATTATGGGTCCCGCGAAATTGTCTATCCAAGGTTGCTTCATTGTTGGCTAGTGAGTATTTCTTTATAAGATCATTTGCATATGTAACAACAAATTGAGAGTCATCATGGGATATGGCAAAACTTGTAGCGCGGCTTTCATCTTCTGCTTCACCAATAGTATATCTTAAAGTGAGAAATGTGAAAAATAGTGACAAAAACTCTGGGGCTATTCACGTCTGGAGGCCCCAATGACGTAAAAAAATTTGAAAATTTGTTTCCTGAAAAGACCCCTTTAGTGTAATTTTTAACAAAAAATCAAAAACCACAATCCCGAAGCGTAAAAACAAGTGGAAACATAGATCGTTTCTCTTATGTTATAAGAAAACGAACAAGAATCGCATGTTATATCATTTTCAAGTGATATGAATTTTGCTCGAAATAGTATCAAGGAAGTGTTTTTGCAATTCGGGAGTTCGTTTTTAGATTCCTCGTTAAAAATTACGCTAATGGGGTCATTTTCAACAACAAAAATTTCAATTTTTTCACGTCATTGGAACCCCAGACTTGAATATCCCCTAAACTCTTACTTTAAGTCTCCGTTTTGGACATTCAATACTTTGACAAAATTCGAACAAGCTGTAAATAATGTTTCACTTTTAGAGTCCAACAACACATCGCCGCCTGTGTAGAAAACTTCAACAACACGCGATTTCCTTAACTCAAATATTTCTGACATAGAGAAATAAGCTAAAATATTTGTTTTTAAAAAAAATATAAAAATGATAAATTCTCAGGGGAGAAAGGACTTTTGACAAAAGTTCGGAAACTGGAAATTTTTGACTACAGGTTGAATAAATAAAAAAATCGTACTTTTGCGTTTTTTGGTGAAAATTTTTCAAATTTTTTTCCAAAATTACCGGAACTTATGCACTTTAGCCCCTCCCCCCAATTTTGGGGGGCTAAAAGGAACGAATCGGTTCCGTTTAGCCCCCCAATTTATATTTATGCACTATATAGGTTGTTTTTTGAAAAATCCCGAATTCGCGTTTGTCAAGAAATTCGTTATTTTAAATTTTCGTGTCAATACTCAAACTTTATTGCAATCAGGCAATGCTTTGCTTGGAAAAATGTTGTTGATTTCAAAACGTATAGTCCTTTTTTTCGTCAAAGATTTTTTCTATAAAATTTTTGGAACTTATGCACTTCGGCCCCCCCCAAAATTCGCATAAATCAAACATTTTGGGAGGGGGGCCGAAGTGCACCGATCAGTGCACTTCGGCCCCCTCCCCCAAATTTGGGGGCGAAGTGCATAAGTTCCCTATTTTTAACGTCAAATAGTGCTATTTTCCGAAAAAAGGTGAAGGAAGCATTTGCACGCGACAGGGACGTGCACAATCGATTTTTCACTCTATTTTTACCCCTTAGAGGTCATTTTTCAAACAAATTTTTTTGAGAAAGGGCCCTAACCACCTTTAAAAAAAGATTTGGCCTCTCAAAATAAGGACAAATCTTGTTAATAAGGACACTTGGCATCCCTGGTTTCAAATGATTTTGTTAAATACAAGGTGGGCTATGGTCTAGCTCGTTACACCAAACTCAGATTTGTTGATTTGTCTGAATATTGACACGAAAACTCACAATTGTTTTAATCAATTTTGGGCCCATCTGGGGGTAATTTTAGGCGTAGAATCCGAAAAAATTATTAATTTTTGATGAAAAAATTTTTTAAGGGGTCAAAACA
>JAQGCP010002188.1:0-10823 GCA_034699885.1 Acrobeloides thornei | reverse complement strand
CAATAATTTTACTTGATCTTTGTTTGAAAATTTTTGCTAAATAAGTCTATGAGGAAATTGGCTTTTAACAAATTTGTCACTTTAAAATGAAATTGACTTTTAAACAATATGACATGGTTTTCTGCAAATGGAAGAATCTTCCAGCCAGACAGTTTATTTGTGATATCTTAATGTTTTTGGAGAGTTGGAGATTATATTACAGGGTGTTTCAAAAAAGTGGATTTTTGTGATTTCTTACATGATTTTGGACTCGAAATTTTTTTCTAAAAATGAACCCTATAGGGGTATTTTTATGCGGAGAATCGATTGCGCATATTTCCGAAGCGTGAAAATGCTTCCTTGATTCAGGTCCTTTGAAGTCTATGAGGAAATTGGCTTTTAAAAAATATGACATAGCTTTCTGCAGATGGAAGAATCTTCCAGCAGACAGTTTATTTTTGATATCTTAATGTTTTCGAAGAATTGGAGATTATATTATAAGGTGTTTCAAAAAAAGTGGATTTTTGTGATTCCTTACATGATTTTGGACTTGAAATTTTTTTCCAAAAATGAACCCTATAGGGGGTAATTTTATGCGGAGAATCGATTCCCAAAGCGTGAAAATGCTTCCCTGATTTAGGGAAAGTGGTGGGTGTATTGAAGCGAAAATTGAATTTTCACCGGAAAACCGGTTGTATAAGGGTTTTTCTAGGCGGGAAATCGATTGCGTTTCCGAAGCGTTAAAACATTTTCCTGAATCAGAGAAGATGTGGGGTATTTAAGCGAAGAGAAATGAATTCTGTATGAAATTCGAAATTTACCTATTGTTATTTTTTGAATTTTTTAGCTTAATGACCCTGATTCAGGATCACGGAAATGTTTTAACGTTCGGGAGTGCGCGAAATCGATTTTCCGCCTAGAAAAACCCTTATACAGCCGATTTTCCAGTGGAAACTCAAATTTAATTCATTTTCTCTTCAATACACCCACCACTTCCTTGATTCAAGGAAGCATTTTCACGCTCCGAAATGCGTGCAATCGACTCCTACATAAGATTACCCCTAGAAGGTTCATTTTTAGAAAAAAAATTTGGATCCAAAATCATGTAAAAATTCCACTTTTTTGAAATACCCTATAAATAATGACATGACGCAAACGCATCCACTAGCATGTTTAGATCCATCAGGTTGAGATTAATCCGGATATAGGTTACCGGCTTTGACATGTTTTCAGAGGTTTAAAAAAAAAGAATAAAAAATCGAGATCCATCTGGATTAAGTAAAGCAATGTATTTTTGATGTTTTCGAAAAATACAGAGTAATCCAGTTGAATATACTATGAAATAAAATTCGATATCTCGGAATAGGAAGAAGATTTTCATATACGGTTTTTTGCAAGTTGCTAATCACGTTACCCATACATAGATAGGGGTTGTAATTATGCTCCCTCCCACGCATGAAAAATGGGGGGCGAAGGCTGGAAAAAAACGTAAAGGTTCCCCTTATGTTTTTGAAAATTTAAAAAAAAAAACAAAGTATTTTTTATCAAAAATTTAACATTATTTATACAAAAAATACTCTATTTTTTCAATATTTCCTTCAATGACATCAAATTTTGCGTTTTGGGGGGCGCCGAAAGGCAAAAATTTCATTTAGAAGGGGGTGCCGCGCGAGGGGTTTTTTATGACCTCCTTTATCTATATATGACATTACTGGCTTTAAAATATTTTCAGGATTTTTTATTAAGTCCGTGTATTGAAGCGAAAACCTGAATTTTTCCCCTTAAGGAATTTTGAAAAATAACAACGCCATTTTGTAGAGCGCATAGAAAAATGATAGTCCCCCAAAAATCTTGTAAAACGGATATATAATTTTTGAGATAATTAATTTCTTCAGAAATGGGCAAAAATCTCTATAACAAATCGATTTTTTGACTATTTCTTAAAAACTTTGAAATTCATTATCTTACATCCGTTTCACAAGATTTTTGAGGGACTACCGTTTTTCAATGCGCTCTACAAAATGGCGTTGTTATTTTTCAAAAATTTCTTAAAAGGGGGTAACCTTTACAGCCAGATCTCAGAAAAAATTCTATTATTCAAAACTATCTTCTCGATGACCATATTTTCATAGATGAAGGCTAAGAAAGCATTTTCAAACTTCGGGAGTACGCGCAATCGATTTCTCGCATCAAAATTACCCTAGAAGGGTCTTTTCTACAAAAATTTGTGAAAAAATTTTTTTCGGAGATCTGGCTGTAAAGGTCTGTGCATTGAAGCGAAAACCTGAATTACCCCCTCTAAGGGAAAAAATTCAGGTTTTCGCTTAAATATACAGACTTATTCAAAAATTATGAAAATATTTTAAAGATAAAGTTGGTCATGTGATTAGTAACTTGCAAAACAGCGCATATAAAAATCTTTTTTCTATGCCGAGATATCAAATTTTATTTCATTGTATATTTATCTGGATCACCCTGTAGAGATTATATCAAATGACATGCAGCTCTTAGTTGACGTATACATAAGGCATGCTCAAACCATATAAAATCCAGATTAATCCGGATAAAGACTATTTCTTTTAAGTTTTTGACATCAAACTCGTGGCTAACGTTCAAAGCTGGCAGTAAGGATTTGAGGAATTTGCAAGCTGATAAAATTTCTTATTCATTTATTACATACTAACTCAATCATGCACGTTTGGAATATTTTGTTAAATCTGATTTTGTTGATCTCAACAGCATTTGCTTTTATGCCAAGTATTTTCAAAACTCAATCATATCAAAGACATATTTTGGAGTTACATTTAAAGGCGAAGGTAATTTCTTTTAATCATCTTTTTGAAATAGATAAGTTTTTCTTAGATCCCAGAAATGAAAATCCAATGCAACAACAATGAAATTATCCAAATATCCAAATTCGATTGGCAAAACTGTATATTTTCAGAAGATCTCGGTATCGATACGTTTAAGCAGACTTTTATCCGAACATTATGTATTTCCAAATTTTGTAGTATGCAAAGAAGTTTTTAGTCAATTTTTATGAACTTATAGACCATTTCTGAGATCAAAAATGGACCATCCATGAAGTATGGGGGGAGACAAAAAGGGAAAAATAAAAAAAAATTTCAGTGTAAATCGCCTGATTTTGTATTTTTCAGACAAATTATAGGAAAAAATTTTTTCAGTTTTCCCGTAACTTTTTGCCCCTTAACTTTATCTCACTTTTCATTCAAATGGTTGAGGGTTCGACCCTGAAAGCCCAAAATGGTTGAGAGTTCGACCCCGAAAGCCCAAAAATTTTATTTTATCGATAGAAAAAAGTTGTTAAAGGAAACTTCACATAAAATTGTCATAGAGTTCTCTCTTCATTATTCCCTTGAAACACTATCTACTTGAAATACAGGGTATGCCAAAAAAGTGAAATTTTGTGATTTTTTGTGTTGAACCCTCTAATCCGAGTAATCCGTGGAATCGATTGCGCGCATTCTCGAACCCTAAAAACACTTCCCTGGCCCTGATTCAGAGAAAATTGTATTTTCAAAGACCCAATTTTTCCTTGAATCAGAGTCAGAGAAGCATTTTCAGCGTTCGGTAATGCGCGCAATTGATTCCCCGAATCAACTTGCTCCTAGAAACAAAAAATTACCCTTAGAAAAATAAGTTCCCTATTCCCACAAAATCCACTTTTTTGACACACCCTATACTATCCCTAGCGAGATAGAACCCTCGATAGCATGACTCAATGGATAGTATTCAACGGGAAAAATGAAAGTGTTAAATCCTTCGACCAATTTATAAGGGGCTCTCGTTACAACTTTTTTTGAATTGAACAAATAAAATTTTCTTTCCCTGACTGAAGCGAACTCTGAACATTTGAGTGGAAGGGAGACGTTTGCTATTTCGCCATAGTTGATCCATTTTTATCTCTCTTTATTTATTTAAATGAGTCAATAGATGCAAAATACCAATAATAAAAGCCTATACCATTAATTCCAAAACATGTAATAACAAATAAAACACCAAAAATTATAAGGAACGTTCTTTCAACAACTGCAGCTAGCCAATCGTATTCAATTTCAGCTAGAGTTCTTTTCAAGGCAATTTGCCCGATGGGTGGGGAAAGCTCTGCAGATGGTGAAAGGAAAGGATCTTAAAAATGTAAATTAGAACTTTTATATACAAAGACCTTCTGCGCTTCATATATTGATTCAGGGAAACTGTATTGACGCGAAAAGCCAGACAACAATAAAATTCAAAAATTGTTTTAGATGCTGATTTTGTGTAGCCAGGGGTTTTTTGGTAGGGTCACTATTTCGACGTTAGAATTCGAATTTGATTTAAAGGAGGAAAAAAAATTTGAAAAAATCGAAAAAATTGAAAAAATTGGAACAAAATCAACAAAATTGAAAAAATTTGAAGTAAATCGAAAAATCTTTGGCATCAAAGCAAGGCCGAAAAAAAGAGACCGAGCGCCGAAGGAGCCCTTGAGCGCCTTCAGCACTCGGTCTCACAGTTCTTTAAATTCTAAAGCCAGATAGTCTTCAACATGGCTAACCCCCCCCCCCCTTTCTCCTCCGGCTACACAAATCAGCCTCTAAAACGACGTATTTTTGAATTTTATGATGTTTGACCATTCTCGTCATTGCATTTTCCCTAAATAAATGTGTGAAGCCCAAATGGTTTTCGAGTAAAATACTTTTCAAAAATTACCTATAAAATCATTTTCATTAAGCGGATTGTTATTCCAACTTTGTTCATGACCATCGTTTGGTAGATCGTTAGGTAGAAAATATTGTTCTTTTGCAAAAATTTTATTCTCGTTAGTGCCTAGAATTATTTGATAGAGAACTTGTTTGATTATGTCCCCAATTTGGTATGACCCAATAATTTATCGAAACTGGGGATCCTTTCATAATTTCTTACCATTTACTGGATAAGGTTTTTGATCGGCTGATAAGCTTTTTGATCTTGATTGTAAATAATTTTCTAGCGTATTAACTTTCACAATATTTGGTGGTTTATCAATACGTGCCTGTACTGTGGTGACACTTTTTTGGCGTTTCATTTGCTAAAAAATATTTAGTTTTTTCGAAATTGGGTCAATTTGGAGGGGTGAGAGCGGATGTAATGGGGCGGTCAAATTTTCAAATAAGTAAAAAAATTTAAATTTGAAAAAATGGCTAAAAAATTTTTTATAAAGGGTAAAAAATTTGAAAAATTACCATATAAAAATCTCTAAATTCTTGTGCTGAAACTTGTCCATCGCCACTAACATCGATAGCGTCAAAATATTCGCGTATCTTTTTCTCATCCTGGATTTTCCATAACTGTTGTGCCATGATTCGAAATTCCGGAAATTCGATTTCTCCACTGCCATCCGTATCGTATTTCTTGATAACCTCATCAATACGTTTCATTATATCCTAGGGTCAAAAGCCGTAAAATTTTCAACAAAAAATTTCATACTGTGACTTTGTTAAAATAAGCTTGCTTCATCATTAAAGGCATTTTTAGTCGGAGAATTGTTCCGAAACGAATACCCCATTGCATAAGTTTTGCTGACGGTCTCTTTCCCAGTATACCACATTGTTGTATATATATGACAAAAGATGCAGCTAGGGTGCTTAATGATATTATTAACATCATGCTAGTATAGAACCAGCCTAAAAGATATATAGATAGAACCAGACCTACGGGCACACGTGTACAAACACCCTCCCCCCAATTTTGACCCTTTGCACGCGGAAAAAATCACTATGGTCCACCAAAGTGATTTTTCGCAATTTTTCCAAAATTTAAAAAATCGCCTTGGTCCCCCAATACATATATAAAATATATTTCAAATTTTATACATTAAAAAAACAGTTAACAGTTTTTTGTACAAAATTTTTGACAACGATCCCGCGCGTGAACCTCGATTTGGCTTGCGTGCAGCCCCCTAATTTGGGAGGGGGAGTTGTACACGTGTGCTACGAGGTTCGGTTTCGGCTCGCTTCCAAGCTCGTCCTCGCTTCGGGTCATTCGAGACGGCGCAGGCCGTCCCAAACCGGCTCGGGGACTTCCTGAAGCAAGCAAGGCACGAGGCCCAAATAGTCCCTGAATTTGTTATACATTATTGGGGCTCGGACCATGCGACCTAGGCCGGGTCGGAGCCAGGGGTATCATGGGCAGGGCCCCGTCCGCGGTTTTTTACAGCCCTAAAAAATTGGGCCGGGTCGTAATAAATCGCGACCTTTTAACACCTCTGGTCGGAGCCAAGTTCCGGCCCTTTCCACTCAATCCTTACCTATCAGGGGAATAAAAGATGACGTTGAGGGAAGTTTATCAGCAACAAGAAAAATTAATATCGACATTGACAGAAGCGTAGTTATGCCAAGAGTAATCTTTTCTTCTCTTGGTGCATGCATATTCGAAGTGCTAGAAAACAATAGAAATTCAGTTTCAAAAGACTGATGATAAGTTTGTCGCTAATTAGCAAGTGGTTATATAAAACCGTCCGATATGACAAGTTAAAGGACTAGTCCAGTCAGTTACAACCATATGAAAAAATGATATATTCGATTCGATTTTTGAATTTTGACATTTTCCACCGGTTTTGGCTATGGACTTTTTGCGGGAACGGACTTTATTTCGTCTAGCTATTTTTTATTTTCGCGTTGAAACTAACTTTAACAATCTGCATACCAAACTTACCTAAAGAATCCAATTATTGAAATTAGCGTAATAACACTTGTTGGCAAGATCAAATTTACAATATAATATAATGGTTTGCGTTGTATGTATAGTGTAAATTCCATCAGTGAATACTTATTTGGGCAACAGTTATACAATACTTCACGTCGTTTGACTAAAAAATACCGCTGATCTTACAAGGAATGCTCATTAGCTGCAGAGCGGATATAAAAAATCGACTGATATAGAGTGGAAGTTTATGAAAAATGGATAATTTTAAAAAAATTTTGGAGGAACATGGGACAAAAAATTTTGAGCTTAAGCGCTTCCAAGATTTTGGACCTTATTGTTTAGTTTTTTTGGCTATAACACAGCCAAATTAAATCCGTTGGGGTTTAGCGATAGCTCATTGAATTTCTGAAATCACGGCGAATAACTTTATAGAACATCACTTTTTATAAAAAAATTATGTTGAAGAAAACTTAGAAGAAAGTTATTGATGCTTTTGAACTAAGTTTACTGAAATTCTCATATTATAACTGAACAATAAACTTTCTTCTAAGTTTGCTCCCATAAAATTTTTTCATAAAAAGTAATGTTCTACATATTTATTCGTCGTGATCAAAGAAATTCAATAAGCTATCGCTAAGCTCAAATGGATTTAATTTGGCTGAGTTATAGCCAAAAAACTACACAATAAGGTCCAAAATCTTGGAAGCGCTAAAATCTTGGAAAATCTCTTAAGCTCAAAATTTTTTTGCCCCATGCCCTCCAAAATTTTTTTAAATTATCCATTTTTCATGAACTTACACTCTATGTTAGTCGATTTTCTATAATCCGAACTGCAGCTAGTGAGCACTCCTTCTTAATAAAACTTTTTGATTAGGGTTCGGAGGAGGAATGTGAAAAAAGGATTTCAATTTACCATCTGTGCCGAGAATACGCCAACCTTCATTTTCTATACAATTATGAATACCGAATGGAATATGATTTGTGCCATTATGTGGAAGATAGTTAATTCCTTCCTTGTCATAAATCCAACTTCCTATGGTCATAGTGCAATCCTACAATAGCAATTTTACAGCGACATCTTTGGGTTTTACAACGACATTTTTTACGTTGTTTGAAACGGTCAAAAAAAAATGAAAAAAAAAACTTGAACCATCGGATCCTCTAGGTGAACAAGAGCCACAGGGGCTCTTCCTCTTAAATAAAATCTGGCTCGTTTCCCTTCACCCTGTTAGTAACCTAGGCTACATAATAGTTTTGACTTAAAGATCGAGTTCTTATGGCCCATCCCCGTCCTCTCAAAAATTGGAGAGGGGTCATCCAGATATTACGTAATCAAAATTTTCGGGTTTTTTGACCCCCTCCCTCTGTAATCAACCGTAATCATTTGGCTACCCCCTCCATGATGATGTAATCAATAGCAAAATTTTTTTAATAAAAATCAAAGCTTTATAAACAATTTTTATAACAAAAATATGATATATATGACAAATGTTATTTGATTTAAATTGAAAAAATTCGAAAAATTGAAAAAATTTTATACATTGTGATTATATAATCACTACCTGACCCCTCTCCCCACTTGATTACGTAATATCTGAATGACCCCAGAGGGGCAAGGATCAAAATTACAAGCTGTTACCTGTATATCAAAAGGGAAATATCGTAAATCTAAAAAACCGAATCATGATTTTATAGCTTTTGTATATTTACCTAGAATACAGCTAAATTTATACAGAGTTGGGTATAGTAATTCAACTAGTCCTGCTTTTTCTTCTGGTAACAACGATAATTTCACATTTACCATCCTACTCGTGTCAGCATCACTCATAATTAGCCTATGATGGTATTTTTTGTATAGCGACTTGTTAGTTATATAACCCCTCTATCCCTCATTCCCAGTAGGTGCTCAGATGGAAATGGGGTAGGCCCGAACCTACCCGAGTAAGAAAATAAATAAATTTTTTAATGTTTCTCCCGCTTCCCTTCCTCAAGTCGTTCGCATGAACCAGTCTCAATTTTAATATTCTCTTACGAGTTATAAAGTGTGGTGTCTGGCTTCCAAACAGCATCACTAGGTAAAACAATTGTCTTAATACCATCAAATTGTTTGCTATCCCAAAAAAGTATCTCATCTGTCCACCTCTAAAATTCGAATCATTTTAACAAAAAGGGGTCATCCAAATATTACGTAATCAACTTTTTGGTGGTTTACCCCCTCCCCCCAACGTAATCATCAAAATGCACTAATATAATCAATTTTTATGAGGAGGACCGACCCCCCCCCCTAACATGATTACGTAATATCTGGATGACCCCAAATAGCAGTAAATTACCTCAATTACCCATGCATTTAAAATAATATATTGTTGGGGTTCGTTCTAAATTTTTTCAGCGCTTTAATTGCTTACGAGATAATTTATAGACTACTATTGGCCCATATAGTATCAGAGTGAAAAATGGAAGAAAAAAAATTTGCTATGGCATAATTTTGATTCCTTGGTATTGTACTCACTGGATACCGGGTCCTAAGGAGTCAATTTTGGCACATAACCCCATAAATTAAAACTTTTTCGGCGTCTTAAAATTCTCGGCAAAAAATAAAAAACTACATTGAATTTTCGCAGTATCGCCAAATTAATTAAAAATTTAAAAACTGGAATTTTTGTTTGAACTAATCCGGGTTATCAATTACATAGGTCGGCAAGGTGGGGGTGGGGACCCCTGATGAGGTGGTCCCCACCACCTGATTAAATTCGGCTAAGATTTTAATAAAAAAAAAGGACATTTTTTTAGGTAGTTTTCTGACACCAAATTTGTATGGACCACTTCATAGTTTCGGTGGTCCCCCCTCAATTTTGGGTCCATGAGTGAGTGGGTCAGGGGGAGACTCCCCCCCCCCCCTGCAGAGGGGAGGGGGAGTCTCTCTGACCTATGATAGATTAACTCCCTCATTTTTGATCAATCACTTATCTTGATCGTCGATACTACGTTGTTTTTGATCAACCAAGGATCAGCTTATCCGGATCATCGATCCACCCCCTCGTTTTAGGTCAACCAAAGATGAACTTAACTCACGGCGCGGGATCGAACCCACGTCCTTTTAATGAAGGCCGAGCACGTTAGCCACTGCTATGAACGGAGTTTTTCATTGTTATCGAGAATTTTAAGACGTAAAAGTTTTAATTTTGGGGGTCTTATATTTTTATTCAAAATGAGACTATAATAAAAAAAGACATTTAAAATACTTACCACTGCAACAATTTGATACAGTTGCATACTAAGGCTCACATCAACCGGTGTTCTAGGCGTTGTTCTAGGAATAATTCTTTTATTATAATTAGTCATAAGATATTTTTCCAAACGAGAATATGGTGAAATATCAGAGCCTATTGAGACTTTTGTAGGCTCGGTAGTCTCCGATTCCACTTCGTTGGATAATTCTTTGTAGGACTTCCATTCTCCCCTACTTTCGACAATGTGATCCAATAAGTCTATAAATGATTTTTTATAAGACAAGGGGTAAAATGAGTCATGATTCTGGGATTTCATTTGGGAGCAACTAAGTAAAAAACTCATTTTTCTATCGAATTTTGGCCAAAAATGCGATTTTTTTAAAAGAAATTTTTGCTTTTCTGCTCCTGGATCCGCCACTATATAGGAGGATGAAGTAGCCAGGGAATGAGGGGTAAGGTGACAAGACGGGGGGGGAGGTCAACATACATACATGCACAAGGAGAGGGAGACTCCTAAGCCATGTATTGCATTGACCGGAAATTTAAAGATTCTTAGCGCACCAGGCGAGTGAAGACCATTTGATGCTCTATGAATCTTTACATATGCTCTATGCCGTTCTGATGCGTTATGAATCTTTTTAACATGCTTCATGCCGATTGTTTTGCTTGATAATTTGGCTTAACACAAATGTCAATAAAATTGTACTTGGCATTTTTAAGAGAGATTTTGGATGAGGGCCCAGAATCATAGCGCATCGGAGCAACCACTCCTAAGACCTTGTGCATGTACGGGTTTAACCCTTAAAGGAACAGTCCAGTAAGTTACAAGCATATGAAAAAATGATATATTGGAAAGATCATGAAAAATGGGACATTTTTTGTTTTTACGGCATGTTCTGAATCGTTGTAGTTTTCGAGATAATTGCG
>JAQGCP010002187.1:0-10824 GCA_034699885.1 Acrobeloides thornei | reverse complement strand
ATGTCATCGATTGCTTCTTTCCATTTTTTCACTCAGTCTTATTATAAAATTAAGAAAAAGGGGCCATCCAGATAGCAAGTGTATTATGATGCATAATTTCATAATATATAATGGTAAGAAGCACATGCCTAAGACCTAAGCCTAAGGTCTAAGCCTGGGCCTAAACCTAAGGTCTAGGCCTAAACTACAGATTCTCAAATGGGGGGAGGGAGTCTACTCCCCCCTAACCCATCCGGCAAAAAGGCCAAAAATAGGGACCAACTCGGCATTTTTGAAAATTGTTTGAAAAAATCATCTTGATCCCCCCCCCATTATGCTTTTGTCCAAAAATTTTTTCAACAAAAAAACATGGGGGGCCAAGGTAAATTTTTCACTTTTTGGGGACCCAACCCAACATCAGACCCCCATCTCCACCTTTGTTTGGATACCTATGGCCCAAGGCCTAGACCTAAGGCCTTAAGCCTGAGACCTAAGTCTGAGGTCTAAGCCTATTATGTATTTTGACCATTATGCATTTTGATGCGCATCCACCAGATATTACGTTATCATGTTGGGAGGGGGTAGCCCTTTTCACACAAAGTTGATAACGATAGTGCATTTTTGATCAGGGGGAAAACTATCAATTACATGTGTTCGTTGTAATATACAAAATTTCAAATCGCCAACTTCATACGCAATTATCTCGAAAACAACAACGATTCAGAATTTACCATAAAAACAAAAAATGCTCCATCTTTTATGAACTTTCCGAATATCAACAAAAATGGTCATTTTTTTCCGACCCGACTGGTCCTTTAAGGATATTTTTTTGTGTAGTAAATATTTTTTTAAGTCAATATTTCCTAAACATTGATCAACAAATGGTCAGTGTGTTGATAAGTTATGCTGAATGCCTTGAGCAATCTAGATTAGTTTGTTGTTTATTTGTGTTGGTTCTTACGTTAAAAAATCAGTTCTTTTAAAGGGGCAGTTGAATGGAAAAAAAGTTGCCCAATTTTTGTTGATCGTCGGAAAGTTCATGAAAAATGGAGCATTTTTTGTTTTTACGGTAAATTCAGAATCGTTGTAGTTTTCGAGAAAATTGCGTTTGAAATTTTGAACTTGTGTACATATTTTCGTTGTAATACACAAACTTTTTGGAATTTTTTAGGGCTGAAAAATCGATTTTTGCATCGATCTGTTCAATTTTCATAAAATGAAAATTTTTTTGTGAGAAATCGAATTTTTGCTTAAAAATCGAATTTTGGTCGAAAAATTGAATTTTTTTGTTCAAAAATCGATTTTTTGATCGAAAAAATTAAGTTGTTGTAAAAAATCGAATTTTATAGAAAAATTGAATTTTTATGTGAAAAATCGATTTTTTCAATTTTCATCAAATGAACATTGTAGCTATAATTTTTTATAGCTAAACGAGAGAACAAAATGACACCAAAAATATCCAATTTGAAAATTGTTTTGAGTTATTGAGACGAAAACATGAATCAGAATTTTCGTTTCAATAACCCAAAACAATGTTCAAATTGAATAATTTTCGTGTCATTTTGTTCGTCTCATTTAGCTATAAAAAACTGCTACAATATTCATTTTATAAAAATTTAAAAAATCGATGAGAAATTCAAAAAAGTTTGTGTATTACAACGAAAACATGAACAATTTCAAACGCAATTTTCTCGAAAACTATGATTCAGAACATGCGATAAAAACAAAAAATGCTCCATTTTTCATGAACTTTTCTAATACCAACAAAAATTTGCAACTTTTTTCCCACTGGACTTTGGTCCTTTAAGGGACTACGATTTATACTTGTATACCTTGTCCAATATGAAATGTTGTTATATTTCCTCCATTTTTGAACAGTCCTATAACAAAATCTGTTTGATGTAAAAGACGCCAGTGCTGCCCCCATATTCTTCCATTCTCATCGACAATGTAAACAAACGCCAAGCGCAAAGTCCTAAAATTTACTGATAAGGAAATAGAGATGATCTTCAGATTCTCATTAGCCTTTTGGGCTAGCGAAAAAAAATTGATGTATGGGTACTGTGGATCATGTGAAAAATTTCAGGGAATAGCATGCACATGGAGAAGATGTGAAACAATAGAATCGGAGAATTGAATCGATGAAAATACGGCACTAGGAACGAACTTCACTTCACTTTTTTGGCATAGACTCGAATGAAACGAAGAGGATGAAACGATACGAATGAAATGACATAATGGGAAAAATCAATAAAAAATTTTTCCCATGGAAAAAAATATAAAACAATTTAAAAAAATTAAAATTTTCTCATAGGAAAAAATTTTTATTGATTTTTTTCATTATGTCGTTTCATTCGATCGTTTCATTCAATCGTTTCATTTATATCGTTTCGTTCGTATCGTTTCATTCATATCGTTTCGTTCGAATCGTTTCATTCAATCGTTTCATTTGTATCGTTTCGTTCGTATCGTTTCGTTTCGTTCGAGTCTATGCCATTTTTTTCGGAGTCTAACTTCCGTATCCAACTTCACGAATCTAATTTCCGCGAATCTACCCTTTTTTGGGTTAACCTTTTGTAATTTTTGCAAAAAAAGTCCTAAGAAAAAAATTAAGAGTTCACCAATTCTATCGAAATGTTCAACTGCAGACATGGCGGCGGAAATTTTCAAAATTCCTTAAGAAATTTAAATTCAGATTTTCGTTTCGATACTCAGAAAAAAATCGAATTTTGACCAAAAAATCGAACTTTGGTTCAACAACTGAATTTGGCCAAAAACGGACTTTGTCTATCGATTGGCTTTTTTTCTACAAAGGACCCATATAGGGGTAACTTTTTTTTCAAAAATTCCTTAATAAATTCAAATTCAGGTTTTCGTTTCAATACTCAGACTTGTTCAAAAAATTTTTGAAAATATTTGCATAATGTGCGCCCTGTTGGTCAACATAGTGCGTCGCCGTGCATCCATACAAAAAATCAAATAATAAAATTTTTAGATTTGCACAAGAACGTGATAAAATAAACAACGACACCTTCTTTGATAATTTTCATACTAAATCTAGCGATAACGTTGAAGGTCCCAATACTCGAAAGTGAATTATAGCACTCACCACATCTATCTATCTATCGAATAACTTTTTGGGTGATAAGCTATCTTGAGTGGCCAGAGACCACTCAATTTATCATTTCGATCGGCAGAACTATTTAATAAGAAAAATTTTGTGTCCACTTGGAATGTCTCGGCTCTCGAATTTATCAATTTTTCATCGGCTAAACATTTCTTCCTTGCCAAACGTTATTATTGGGTGGATCGAAAAGTTCCGCGATTTTCTACATGATTTTTTAACTGGACAATTTTTTCTAAAAAGGACCCATATAGAGGTTCCCCGTAACTTTGTACGGGGAATCGATTGCGCGTATTCCCGAAACGTGAAAACGCTTTCCTGATTCAGGGAAATGAGTGTTTTGTATTGAAGCGAAAATCGAAAATTTCGATTTTCTGCCTCAAAATCATCCTTCTGGGGGTAATTTTATGAGGGAAATCTATTACGTGCATTTCCGAAGCGTGAAAATGCTTCCCTGATTCAGGAAAATAAGTGTTTTGTATTGAAGCGAAAATTGAAAATTTTGATTTTCTACCTCAAAATCATCCTCCTGGGGATAACTTTGTACGGGGAATCGATTGCGCGCATTCCTGAAGCGTGAAAACGCTTTTTTGATCCTGATTCAGGGAAAACGGTGTATTTATTAAAGCAAAAATGCAACAAATTCGAATTTTCGCCGGGAAATCAGCTGTATAGAGGGTTTTCTATGCGAGGAATCGATTACGAGCATTTTCGAGGCATAAAAAATTTTCCCTGAACTGATATGAGCGATTTTGAAAGGATTTTCATATCAGGGGGGGGTAAAAGTTCGGGGACACCCAACATTTAAAAAAATTTCTCTGACCCTCTAAAAATTTTTTTAAATTTCCATTTAAAACAAAATTTGTGAAAAAAATGGAAAATTGAGAAAAAAATTTATAGGGGGTCAGGTGAAATTTTTTTAAACTTTTGATGTTCCCGAACTTTTGTCAGGTGCCCGAATTTTTTGATTTTCGCTTCAATATCCCCAACCCCTTTCCTGAATCAGGGTCTGGCATGCATTTTCACGACTCAGAAATGCGCGCAATCGATTCCCCGCCTATAAAAAACTTCTATACAGCTGGTTTTTCGGCGAAAATTCGAATTTTTTACATTTTCGCTTCAATAAATACGCCATTTTTATTGAAGCGAAAACGTTTTCCCTGAATCAGGAAAAGCGTTTTCACGTTTTGGGAATGCACGCAATCGATTCTTCGCACAAATTTACCTCTATATAAGTCCTTTTTAGAAAAAATTTCCGGCCCAAAATTCATGCAACAATTCGCAGAACTTTTCGATCAATCCAACAGATGCGCATAAAGCTGTTCGTTGAGTAGGAGTATAACGAGTGTACTAATTAGAAGAAAAAATAAGAAGATCAGCAAAATAAGTTTACGCATAATTGAACACATAACAAATAGCGCTATATATTAGTCGAGATGGAAATTGGGTGATAATTGCATTAGCACCGAAACGGACGAAGAAGATCTGGCTTGGGATGCTAGTCTTTACCATAGAAAAAATAAGTAGCATCCAGGAACTCTCGAAGGGGTTCGAAAAACGGTTTATGGCGTTCTCGGATTTGGCTCTGTTCGTCGTTCTTTCCTTTCTTCCAGACAAATTTGGATCGACGAATCGACTCAATTGCAATTCCATTACATAAATAATATAGTTTTCTAATTATTAAGATGACACATTATGATGTTTGGCTATTCGTGTTAATTTCCTTTGCCCTTTGTTCTCAAGGTAATATATGATTTTCATTTAAAGGGGAGAACCCATTTATGTACTAAAATCCAGATTTGTTTAAAAACGAAGTTTTATGGTGTATACGGAGTAAAAATAGCTGAAAAATTGATTCCGCACACTCCCAAATTGTGAAAACACTTCCTTGACCCTGATTCAGGGAAGGAATCGGTGTACTGAAGCGAAAATCAAACATCTTCGGATTTTTATGAGAAAACCTAAGAATCGACGGTTTTCTCATAAAAATCCGAAGATGTTTGATTTTCGCGCTTCAATACACCGATTTCTTCCCTGAATCAGGGTCAAGGAAGCGTTTTCACAATTTGGGAGTGCGCGGAATCAATTTTTCAGATATTTTTTGCACTGTATACACCATAAAACTTCGTTTTAAAAAAAAATCTGGATTTTAGTGTATAAATGGGTCCCCCCTTTAAAATTTTTTAGATTTGGATAGAGATCGATAAATTAGCTATAAACCTAATCACGGGATAAACTTAAAACTTAAGAAAATGTTTGCTCAACGATTTCTTTTCACTGACATTGTGAGTCAGCTAAACTGATCGATATTCACGGCGTACGAAAATGAACAAAAACATACGTGTGCAAACATCTCTCTAAAATTTTAAGATTTTGCGCATGACCATTTATATTCCACTGATGGCACGTAGCGAGAATCCAATAACAGGGGGAGGGGACAATTTTACCAAAGGATCTTCCTTTATGATTTTTTTCGAAAATTTTTTTTGGAAAATGTTATTTTTTAACACGGGAAGACCGGACAGCGAAAATGCAAATCAAAATTTGACACATGGGAATTTGTTAGCATGTCTTGTAACAGCCATATCTCCCCGTAGGAAGTGACTTGAACACTCAAGATTTTTAAGGCGTTAACATATTCGTTCAAAAATGATCAGAAATTGTTCTAAGGAGTAATTTTATGCAACGAATTCAAAAATCGCAGATCCAAGCCTAAGTCTAAGCCCAAACCTAAGCCCAAGCCAAAACCTAAGACTAAGCCCAAGCCTAATTTTTCCATAAAATTACTTCAAAAAAGTATCAGTTTTTGGAATCCTGTTGATTGCATCTTCCCAGGGGAAAGAGCTCCAAAAGTTTTTATTCTAGAAAATCCGTAATCAACATAGCTCAAATTAGTATAATAGCAAAAAATTTCAATCGACCCTCTGAGCATTTTAATGTTATTAATGTTGAAAAAATATTTCGGCCAATTTTTTAAATTTTGTCTCTTTAACAGGATTTGTATGATGAGAAAATACTTCGACTAAATTTTAAATTCGCGGTTAAAGATATACTCATCTTCGTTGTATATTAATGAAATGAGTGCGAATCGCTTAGTATTTTTTTACATTTTCTAATGAGTTTATTTTTTTAAACTTTAGAACGTTACTTTAAGATAACATTATTTGACTCATACCTGGGCGGGGTCAAGAAATAACCCTATTCCCACGTCGCAAAAGATTCAAGTTTACATCTTTATCCTCTCGCTAAAATCTTTTCGACCTTTTTTGGTCATTTTTTGATAAAATGGTAAATTTGGAACCAAAATCAGGAGAGGTTGTAAAGTTTTCGAAATTGCCTCTCTTTAACTCCTCCTCTTCCTCCCTCGTAAATTTTAAAGGGAGGGAGTGCACGCCCCGTACGCTTCTCAAAAAAATTTTTCCTTCAAATTGGATGATTTTTGGTCTTGAAGGTTTTCGGGCACGAGAAATCGGTTGGCGCAATCCCGAGTTCAGAAAAAAGTTTCATGATCCCCTATCGGGGTACCCCATGTTAAAAAACCAATTTTTCAACTTTTTTTATCTTGGCTTCAAATTGGCTGATTTTTGGTATTTGGAGGTTTTCGAACATGGGGTACCCCGATAGGGAGTCATAAACATTTTTTCGGAACTCAGAACTTGCGCCAATCGATTTCTCATACCCGAAAACCCTCGGGTACCAAAAATCAGACAATTTGGAGCCAAAATAAAAAAGTTGAAAAAATTGATTTTTTAACATGGGGTACCCCGATAAGGGGTCACAACAATTTTTTCGGAACTCGGGACTTTCTCCAATCGATTTTTCGTGCCCAAAAACCCCCCAAGTACCGAAAATCAGCCAATTTGAAGAAAAATTTTTCTCGAGAGGCATACTGGGAGAGCACCATCCCCCTTTAAGAAATTATGGACCTAGGTATGATTTGAGTCGATGTTGACTGTATCACAAATATTTACAAATATAATCGCTTCATTTAGGAAATAAATTAATTACTATTTAACAACAATTTTATTACTATGAGTCGTGGATCAGGATCAGGATTTTCAGTTTACGGTAATATTTTAACATTAAAAGACAGGATTTCTTACGAAGTTCAAAAGTCGAAATCGAGCTGAAACTGAAACCGGTCGAAATCAATCCTTTTTCGAAAGCCGAAGCCGGTCCATTTTAAAGTCGATAAAAAGTCGAGTCGAACAATTTGAAAGTCGATACAGTCGAAATCGATCTTTGAAAAGTCGATCAAAATTATAAAAAATTTTACAAAAAGACTCGTCAAAATTGGGTTATTTTCCCATAAAATACACCTTTTTGGCCAAAAGTGTCAATTTTTTCCCATTTTTCGTCCAAAAAAGTTATTTTTTATAAAAAAGAAAAATTAAAAACTGAAAAAGTCGAAACCGGCCATCTTAAAGTCGAGTCGAAAAATTTGAAAGTCGAAACCGAAACTTAAAAGTCGAAGCCGGTCGAGTCGATAGTATCTAAAAGTCAGTTAAGTCGAGCCGATCGGTTTTGATCGATTTTTGGAATCTAAATTTCTTAGCTACTGCTGGATACCTATAAACATAAAATAATATCTTCAAATTTTGTCATTATTGTTCAAATGATTTGAAGAAATCATTTTTACAACATGTAAAGGTAAGTACTCAAAGAATGATCGTAGAACAAGGGAGTTTTTCTGAGCGGGGGGATCGATTCCTCGTGAATTTTTTGAAATTTTCTAGATCCATATAACCCGAAATACCGCATGTGTACATGTACACACTTCATGAACTTTTCACTTAAAAATAACCCCGGGAATCGATTCAGTAAGGTCTACAAACCAGAAACAAATTACTAGATGAAAATTTTTTTTGGGTATTTTTTATTGATCCGAAAATACCTCTAAGAAATTGGGCACCACTCAAATATTTGAGCAAATTTACATTTTCAGTTGGCAACCTCCCATATCAAGCAACTGAAGAAGATCTTGGTAACTATTTTATGCAAAGTGGCAATGTTGTAAATGTGCGTATCGTTTATGATCGTGAAACAAGACGCCCGAAAGGATTCGGTTTTTGTGAATTCGATTCTGAACAGGGTGCCTCAGATGCAGTTAATCGTTTAAATGGAACAGACTTTCTTGGACGACAAATTCGAGTGAACCATGCCAACAAATAAAAATTGAATAAAAATGAAGCATAGGGATAAATAGTAGTACGAAGAGGAGGAAACGAGACGAACGGTCGAATGAAGCGAGACGAATGAAACAATCGAATGAAACGACATGAATGAAAAGAGACAAATGAAATGACATAATGGAACGAAATCAATAAAAAATCGTTTCATTCGTCTCGTTACATTTGTGCTTGTTCCATCTGTGTTCGTTTCATTCATATTCGTTTCATTTGTCTCGTTCTATTCGATCGTTTCATTCGTCTCGTTTGCAAGCCTTCGTTTCGTTCCATTCGTCCCTATGCCTGTTTTTAAAATTAAGTTTTAAAATTCATTCATTTGTTGATACAGTTCAAATCATATTTAATTGACTTTTTATAGGGTTGGCCAAATTAAAAAAATTATGCGGGATCGATTGAGAGAATTCTCGAACGCTGAAAATGCTTTCTGACACTGATTCACAAAAATTGAGTTTTTATAGCGAAAATGGTCATTTTTTTGTTAATCAATTTTCTAAGAATCATGTTGAGAATCATTTTCAGGTTCGAGAATGCGCACAATCGGCTCCTCACTTAAAATTACCCCTAGATGGGACATTTTAGAAAAAAATTTCATGGATTTCAAAATATTAAAAAAGTGTACTTTTGGCCCATCCTGTAAAAATTATTATATTTCATGTTTTTCTGTTGTTAATTGGTATGAATAAAAGTTCTTTTACATGATAAAATCATGAAATACAAAAAGCAATATATAAATATTTGGGTTATTGAAACGAAAATCCTGATTCATGTTTTCGTTTCAATAACCCAAAACAATGTTCAATTTGGATAATTTTGGTGTCATTTTGTTCGTCTCATTTAGCTATAAAACATTGCTATAATGTTCATTTTATGAAAATTTAAAAAATTGATGCAAAAATCGATTTTTCTGCAAAAAGTTCAAAAAAGTTTGTGTATTACAACGAAAACATGTAATTTCAAACGCAATTTTTTCAAAAACTACAACGATCCAGAACATGCCATAAAAACAAAAAATGCCCCATTTTCCATGAACTTTTCAAATATCAACAAATTGGCAACTTTTTCCTCATTGGACTGGTCCTTTAAATTCAAATTTACATTAAAAATATTTTGTTGTAGGTTATCATGGAACGCGATAAGATGAAGACAGACTTAGTTTCACTGTTCTTAGATCGCCTTCCGCCGATGTGCCATGAAGACGCGGATCAAATGATTGAAGAATGCAATGAAGATCTTGAAGTTATCGAGCCATTCGTTTTGGTAGTTTTTTTGATAGCATAAACATCAAAAAGTAAAATATTATAGGAAGGAAAGAAATTCGTCCGCTTGCCAAAGAATGAGTTTGGTATATTTTACACAACGGATTGCTATGTATTTTTATGTCGATACTATGTTATAAATGAAGAAGAAGATGAAGAAACTTCTGATCAAGAAGATTTGGATGGAGGATCAGAGAATGGTGATGCATCTGTAGAGAAGGTATATATAGCTCCATTTTTTTCTGTTAAAAATTTTTTTAGAAAAGCGAAGGAGAAAAAGTGGACGATTTCAAATGTGTCGTGTATTTTTGGCAGGGTCGTGATGCAAATAACATGGGATGGTTGCATTTCACATTTAGTTTACAGGTATTAGATTGGTTTTGTGTTACGTTATCCGAATAGGGTCTAGTTTCGTTTATTTGAAACTTAGGCTTAAGCTTAGGCCTAAGCTTAAGCCTAAGCTTAAGCCTAAGCTTAAGCCTAAACTTAAGCCTAAGCCTAAATCTAGGCCTAAGCCTAGAATACTTTTCAGATAAAACGGTAACATATACATTTTTGAAATTCCATTTTTAGAAGAAATTTGAAAACCTCTTCAAAGACAAGCTAGAAGTTGTTCGAATGTATCAGCAGCAAGAGAACCACAAATTCTTGTCTCACTTCAAGAAGAAGTTTGTCATACGAAGAGGACGACGCAATTTAACCTTAAATTTGGGAGGCAGGTGGCCAGAGTTGTTCCAAATGCGAGCAAATGGCTCGGCGGTGTGCACAAGAACTATTCAAGTGGATGCGCGAGCTGAAAAATTGAATTCCGCATTCTGTTACATTTTGCGATATCCTCTCCCGGTTCCGGATGAAAATGGAACAGCAGGGAATATCTTTGTGTGGTTGGGCTCGAAATCCGATCCGTATTTTCATCCAATCGCAGATGAGGTAATAATATTTAAAGGACCAGTCCAGATTGGAACAAAATTTTTTTAAAGTTCAAGTTGGGGCAATCTACTTTTGCGTTGGAAGTAAATTCTAATTCGTTCATCCTGAAGAGATAAATGGGAAACAAAATTGGATTAAAAATTTGAACGTTTTTGAAGCGAAGGGATTGACGCCGTTTAAATTCCTGATTCAAGAATTTTGTATTGAAACGAAATGTTTTTAACAAATCCAAAATTTACATAAAAATCAATTAGAGAGTTTTATACATTTCGTTGAGACGAATAAAATGACACCAAAATTATCCAATTTGGACATTGTTTTGGGTTATTGAAACGAAAACCCTGAT
>JAQGCP010002186.1:0-10826 GCA_034699885.1 Acrobeloides thornei | reverse complement strand
AGACCGTCACCGCCATGGATGTCGTCTACGCACTCAAGCGCCAAGGCCGCACTCTCTACGGTTTCGGTGGTTAAGCGGCTTCCTGCTCCGAAGATCAACTCGGCAAAAATCAATCTTATCCCAACGGCCCTCTTTAGGGCCACATTTCAAACAAGAATCACTTGCTTTAAAATGATGGAATTTGTTTGAATGAACTTTATTTTTTTTATCACTAGTCATATGTAAACTTTGTTTCTTGATTATTTATTCTACTTTTTGAAATTATAATTAAAACAAATTATTGTTGAATTACTAAATAAGTCGTTTGGCACGAATCTCATGTTGTTGACGACCATGTCCAGAGTTTCCACGCGCAGAGTTTCCATTCTCGCTTCCATGCGCAGAGTTTCCACGCTCACCTCCACGCACAGAGTTTCCATTCTCGCTTCCACGCGCAGAGTTTCCATTCTCACTTTCATGCGCAGAGTTTCCATTCTCACCTCCATGTGCAGAGTTTCTATTATCATTCCCATGTTCACCATGGAAGGAATTTTGTCGATGAGCATCGACATGAGGCCAAAGCGATTCCAGCTCTTTTTGAACCTCAGGTGATTGTGCTTTAGTGAGTTCGTCAATTGCTTTGAAAGTTGCAGCATAAGAAATGGATTGATTTTTAATTAAAGCCTAAATTGAAAATGATTCTTTCATTTGTATCACTTGTAAAAATACTAGAATTTTTTCTCCGACAGGTTTTGCTGTCGCATTCAAATTGTCTACCGCAGTTTGGAGTTTTTGTGTAAAATTTGCTATGCATTCATGGAACGTTGCCGAAAGATTTTGGTAGAGAGCCTAAAAATTTTGTTTGAGACCAATATTTTGAATAATAAAATTTTTACTTTTGCTTCACCTTCTAAGCTAGCTGACCAAGAGTCAACTTGTGCTTGACGTTCAGCTTTGGTAAGATTCCAATTGCGAGTAATGTTGAAGTATGCTTCACGTTGAGTAGCATTAAGATTTTGAATGAACTTTCCGAATACGTACAAAAAAGCGTAGTTTTCCGATCCGCCTTGATGGAAAAGATTTTGATTAGTATAGAAATGAGGCCAAAGCGATTCCAGCTCTTTTTGAACCTCAGATGTTTGATTTTTAACGAGTTCACCAATTGCTTTGAAAGTTGCAGCATCAGAAATGGATTGATTGTTAATCAAAGCCTAAATTGAAAATGATTCTTTCATTCGTATCACTTGTAAACATACTAGAATTTCACCACCGACAGTTTTTGCTGTCTCATTCAAATTGGCTATCTCAGCTTCGAGTTTTTGTGTGAAATTTGTTTTTGCTTCTTGGAACGTTATAAAAAGATTTTGGTAGAGAGCCTAAAAATTTTGTTTGAGACCAATATTTCGAATAGTAAAATTTTTACCTTTGCTTCACCTTCTAAGCCAGCTGCCCAAGCCTCAACTTGTGTTAAACGTTCAGCTTTGGTAAGAGTCCAATTGCTAGTAATGGCGAAGAATGCGTCGCGTTGAGTGACAGTAAGATTTCGAATGAACTCTTCGAATGCATCCAAAATAGGGTTGTGTTCCGATCCGCCTCGATTTCTCTCATTCTCTCCTCGACCTCCACTTACTCCTCGACCTTCACTTCCTCCTCGACCTTCACTTCCTCCTCGACCTTCACTTCCTCCGTGACCGTACGCTACTGAAATAACCACCAAGATAGTCAACGCGAGAAAGTAAGATGCCATGATTGTCAGAAGATAAAACAAGAAACAATCGAATGATCTCCTCTTTTCAATTGCTCATATTTATACAGACTTGGTAGGCTGTCTGTTGGAAGTTCAGTCTTAATCAGGTGTCCTAATCCAACGGTTCCATAATCCTTTGCTCATTAAGTTGATCCATTTTTAATGAATGTTTTTCAAGTTTTCCGTAGCTTCGGATAGAAGTGAACCTATAGACGAGACTAAATCCGATCACAAAATCTTTTGCCTATGATTAACGTCGATGTTTGAAAATGCATTATTAACGAAAGTAGGTCTCGCGTACATTCTTTTAATCATATCTCGGACGAATAAATAGATTTTTCGATGGGATTTTTTTAGCTGCTAGCTGATGGAAAGCTAAACAAATCCTGTAAAAATTTTTAAAATTCGCATATTTTAAACATTTTGATTTTTCACTTTGAAGTTTTCAAAGTCGATTTTCTCCACCTTAACAAAATGCTAGAAATTTAACTTTTTTATGAAAATATAGAGCTTTAGTCCCTCTAACACATGCAAAAATCCGTATATAAAAATTATTTAACAGTGGCGAGATATTTGACTTTGAAGCTAATAGTCAAAAATGAGGCAAAAACAAAATCCTAGATTAACTTGTAGTGATAGTGTAGTGGTTAGCGCGTTCGGCTAGCAGCCTTAAGGTCGAGGTTTGATTTACGGGTGCGTTATTTTGTTTTTGCCTCATTTTGAACTTTTTTGTTTTTGCCTCACTCATTTTGAGACTTTTTTTCTAATTTTTGACAAATTTTCAATTTTTTATGAATTTTTCAATTTTTTCGAATTTTCAATTTTTTAGAAAATCAAATTTTTGCATATTAGCTTTTTCAAAATATGTACTTTCTTTGTCGAAAATTCGATTTTTTAAAAATGGAGCGCGTTTTTACGCAAAAATAATATTGCCAACGTGTTTCCCGCATAAAATTACCCCTAATAGACTCATTTTTGAGAAAATTTCGAAAAATAAAATTTCTCGATTTTAGACCACGTTCAATGGAGATAAGAGCCGAAGTAGCTCGGAAAATTTTGATACTCGTGTGTTATTTTCACATATTATTCCTAGCCCTAGAAATTCCTAGAAAAAGTCCTAGTCCTAGAAATTCCTAGAGTATAGGCGTTCGGTCCCAGTTTATATTTTAAAACATAGAAATTTTTATTAGGGTTGCACAAGTTACAAAAAAAAGAGGCGAACTTTTCACCCGCAGAATTATGCGAATTTTGAACACGATAATATTTTGTTCATTGTAACAAAGGAGACAAATTTGTCATCACGCAACAAATTTGTCATCATTGCCATTATAAACAATTTATGTTCGTGCTCAAAATTCGCATATTTCTGGTCAGTGACATATATATGTTAGGGCCGCCACTAATTCGTTCGGAAATTTTTGACTTCACTAATAACATCACTAATTTCGTTCGGACGCGTTCAGACACATCACTAATAGGCGTTCGGACGCGTTCAGAAACGTTCCGACGCGTTCGGAAATCTTCGGACGCGTTCGGAAACGTTCGGACGAGCGCCCGAACGCATCCGAACGTTTCCGAATGCGCCCAAACGCCTATTAGTGATGTTTCCGAACACGTCTGAACGCAATTAGTGAACTAAAGTCTGTTCGGGAGCCGTCCGAACGTATTAGTGGCAGCCCTTACCGTTTTATCTGAAAATCAGTTTTATCTGGTAAAACTAGTTTTATATGAAAGTCCTAGGCTTAAGCTTAGGCTTGGGCTTAGGCTTAGGCTTAAGCTTAAACCTAAGCCTAAGCTTAAGCCTAGGTCTAAACTTAAGCCTAGGCTCGAGCTTAATCTTATGTTTAATCTTTAAGCCTTTCAGAAAAAACTATTTTGATCAGATAAAACGGTAACATATATATAACAAGGATTGCCACTTTTTGCAACTTGCGCATCCTTATAAAGGCCTAACGAGGTAAAGGCCTAATAAGATACAACTTCTCATTGGTTGATTCAAATTTAAAAATAGGCGATTTCAGATAATGCTGAACTACATTCTCCAGTGAGTGAAAAGTTTTATTTCCAATTTTGAAGGTTCCATTTACTTGATCGACTTCCACGAGGAAGTGTTTGTTGCGTGTACCCGCTTTTAATGATATTGAATAATCTCCTGGCTAAAGAGGATATAATTTATTTTCTTATGATGTGCTTGTTAAAATCTTACATTCCCTTCACTGTCTCGTACAAGAAAATCGCCCTCACTTCCACGCTGATTTAGCTCAAATTCACTTTGTTCTCTTGTTATTTTTCCATAATACCACGGCATTTTATCATACGGTGAACCTGTTGGGGGTCTAAAAAATCCAAATTGCGCCACGGAGTCTAGATTTGGAAATTTTTCGTGGATGGGGCTTTCAATAATTCGAAATTCGTTACTACTAAGTCCTTAGTAGTATCCAAAATTTCATTTTCTGCCAAAAAAAGACATGTTTTTTGGCAAAACTTTGATCAATAATTTAATTTTTTTTAGTGAAAAATTTGATAATTTTCGTTAAAAAATTAATATTTGGGGGGGGAGGCAGACACTCAACCACGGACCACTCAACCCGGACAACTCAACCCAGGACAACTCAACCCACGGGCAACTCAACCCATGACAACTCAACCCACGGACAATTTAAACAAAAAATCTATAGGACTTTTCTTAGCCTTAGGCTTAGGCCTAGGACTTAGGTTTAGGCCTTAGGCCTAAGCCTTAGGCTTAAACCTTAGGCTTAGGCCTTAGGCTTAGGCCTTAGGCTTAGGCCGTAGTCTTAGGCCTTAGGCTTTAGGCTTAGGCCTTAGGCTTAGGCTTAGGCTTAGGCTTAGGCCTTAGGCTTAGGCTTAGGCCGTAGTCTTAAGCCTTAGGCTTAGGCCGTAGTCTTAGGCCTTAGGCTTAGGCTTAGACCTTATTTTTAGGCCTAGGACTTAGGCCCAAACAACTCAACCCACTTTTTGGGTTGAGTTGTCCTGGATTGAGTTGTCCGGGTCGAGTTGTTCGGGTTGAGTGGTCCGTGGGTTGAGTGGCCCTGGAGCCATTGGGGGGGGAGGTACACTTGTACTGCCCATCTAGAAAACAAATAAAAGCAAAAACCCACAATGAATTTTGAGAATTCAAGTCGAAAGGAGTGATAGGTTTTATTGGAAATTGTGGAAGTTTGAATGGAGTATTAGTAGGCTGAACTGGTTCTTTATTCACAGGCTAAAAGTGTATATATGTATTGGGTTGTTCGATAAGTATTGTCGGCCCAAAAAATACATCAAATTTCGGTATTTTTCGCTTGTTTTCGTTGAAATTTTCTTCAGTATTATGCAAAAATGCATATCGAATAAGATCTAATCTGTATTTTTGAGCGTAATTCATATTTTCGTGTCGATATACAGACTTTTTCAAAAAATGCGGGTTTTCAATTAATTTTAAAATGTCGACATTTGGCTATAGAAGTCGATTTTTAACGAAATTTTCGACCGTACTGGGGTTTTTCTAGTCGGGGAATCGATTGCGCGCATTGCCGAGGCATGAAAATGCTTGCCTGACCCTGGTTCAGGGAATACAAAGTTTAAGGCATTTTCGGGGTATGCTCCTCGTAAGATACCTTCTTGTGGTCACAATCAAAAAATTCCTTCAGATTCTGTTCCCCATGTTGAAAAACTCCCTGACACCAAATTTTAGCCAATTGAGAGAACTTTTTGAAAATTCAAGTTTTGGTACCAAGAGAATTGAACAATTAGTCAAAAATTGAAAAAATTGAAAATTCGTCAAAAATTGAAAAAAATCGAAAAATTTTTGGGCCCGAGAAATACTTATTGAACAACACATTATAAATTTGTTGCCTGAAAGTATAAAAAAAATGACCTCTACATAATTGCTGGGAATCATCCCACTTTGACCAGTTTCATTCCGAGCAATCCACCAATCGGGATCTTCTAAGGGTTTTTCTATGATTTCTAGACGTTCGCCTAAAGAAAAAATTTGAATTTTATAATGTTCTGTCAATCGCTTCAACAACTAAACCTTTTTTATTGAATCAGGCAATATCGTAGGTACACAAGAGGGGACTAACAGATTTAGTTGGTTCATACAAAATTTTTAATAGCGAAATTTGAACACGAGCATAAATTGACCATAGTAACAATGGTGAAAAACTCGTCGAAAATTGGAAAATTTGATAAAAATTGAAAAATCGTCAAAAATTGAAATATTTGAAAAAAATTGAAAATTCGTCAAAAATTGAAAATTGTTAATTTTGAAATGATATGTTCAAAATTACCTTGTGTAAATGATAATTCTTCTGAGTTTTGGGCGTCGAATGAATATACTGCAATAACAGTCTAAATTCCAAGATAAATTTTTGACAAAAAAATTTTCTGTATTTACTTCAATTGCTCGTTGATTGAAGCTGGATATGGCATTTGCTAAACCAGGTAATGCCACTCTATTGGACGTAGATACTGCGTTATCCGAGCTTTCTTCCACATAGTTAGATGGGAACCATCCGGTGTAACCGTTAGCCTATAAACTATTTTGTATTACGTTATACAGAGCGCACAAAAACCGATTTTTGTCAAAAATTCGAAAAAAATTGAAAATTCGCAAAAATTGAACAATCGATGAAAATTGAAAAATTCAAAATTTTCTCATCATTATCTAAATAATCAAATAAGGATTTTTTTCTCGAGAAATCGATTGCGCGCATTTCGAACAATGAAAACATTTCCGAGCCTATTTTCGCTTCAATATACACATCTCTTCCCTGAATCAGGGTCCATGAAGTTGAAATTTTTAAAGGTTCGGCAATGCACGTAATCGATTTCTCGCAAAAACTCGCTACAGGGTTATTTGTGGTGAAGAATAAAAAATTTGAACAAATCGACAAATCATTGGTTTTCGATCACACTTTACCAACTTACTTCCCCTTTCCACCATCCATCAGGAGATTTTTCGATTATCTTGACGGAATCTCCCTTATTCAACGGAAGTTCATCTTCTCTTTGTGGTACATAAGGGTATGTGGCAACTCCAAACATTTCGTTCATTTAATAATAATCTGGACGAGCACTAAGGGTGAACCTGATTCAGGGTTTTCGTTTCAATAACCCAAACAATTATCAAATTGGATAAAGTTGATGTCGTTTTGTTCGTCTCGTCGAGCTATAAAGAATGCTGTCTTTGTTTTTATAAATACAACTAATAATTAAGCGTATTGTTAAAAAATGTAAAATTCAGGGTTTTCGTGTCAATATTCAGACACATTCAAAAACGTAATTTGAGGCAGCGTTTCAAAAATTGCGTTTCGAGACTGCTAGCGTTCAGCCTGAAAAATGAAAAACGTTGAAAAAGAATTTTGTGATGTTCTACGAATCGTTTCAATAAACAAATTTTATTGAATCAGGGAAATGATATTGATGTGCATGTTTTCGTTGTAAAACACAATCACAACTTCACACGCAATTATCTCGACAACAGTATCGATTCCGAATTTACCGTAAAAGCAAAAAACGCTCTATTTTTCATGAAATTACATAATCATCAAAAAAAATTGACTAATTTTTGGTAGAATATTACAAAAAAAGTGTGGTCCTTATAAAGAACCAGTATCTCCGCAGGGAGATTAGAATTTACTTCCAACGCAACAAAAAATATCGCCTTAAAAGTTTTCAAAACTGGACTTTTGTCGCTTATAGCTCGACGAGGCGAATAAAACGACACGAAAATTATCCAATTTGATAATTGCTTTGGATTATTGAAACAAAAACACTGATTAAGGGTTTTTGTTTTAATAACCCAAAACAATGTTCAAAATAGATAAATTTGATGTCATTTTGTTCGTCTCGTCGAGTTATAACGAATGCCGTCTTTCTTTTTACAAATACACCTAATTGAAAAATTCGTCAAAAATTGATAACTTGTCAAAAGTTGGAAAATTAGAAAAAATTGAAAATTTGTCAAAATTGAAAATTTTGTAAAAAATTCGAAAAAGTTGAAAATTCATCAAAAATTGAAAAATTCGTCAAAAATTAAAAAATTCGTTAAAAATTGAAAAATTTGTCAAAAATTGAAAAATTCTAACAAATTGAAAATTTTGTAAAAAATTCGAAAAAAGTTGAAAATTCGTCAAAAATTAAAAAATGCGTCAAAAATTGAAAAATTCGTCAAAAATTAAAAAATTAGAGAAAAAATTGAAAGATTCGTCAAAAATTAAAAAATTCGCCAAAAATTGAAAAATTAGAGAAAAAAATTCGAAAATGATGTTTAATGGAAGATTTTTTTATTTATAAAATAAAAATTTCAAAGTCAAATGCTTATAAATGTTGAGTGAGTAATACCAATTGAAGAGCCAGAATTTTCTCTGTCAATTCTTATCAGTTTCATGACACTTTTGGAAATGAAAAATTCGATCAATACTAATTTCTTTGGGCAAAAAATTTTCTCCTACACAGTCAACCCCCGATATGACGTCTTCCCGCATGGCGCGCAAAAAAACCGGCATGGGTTAAAATTACAAATAATTATCACCAATCGATTCAGCTCGCCAAGAGCTTTAAAACGAGTACCATATTATGGGGTTTTGGGGTTTCCCATGGCCGAGTGGGCAAAGTGACTGATTTGCACTTTAAAAACGCGAGTTCGAATCCCAGCCCGAATTTAAGATTCTCTAAATTACATGAAAAATTTTACATATCTCTATTTTGGTATCTAAAACAATTTGTAATCATTTTTTGGTTGGTACACACTTGCTAGAGCTATACAGCAAGGCTATGTCTTGCATTAAATTCAAATCACTACTATACAGCTCCAGTAACAAAAAATGATTGCAAAGTGTTTTAGAGAGTAAAATAGAGATATGCAAAAATTTTCATGAAAATTGGACAACTTGAAATTCGAGTCGGGATTCGAACCCGCGCCTTTAAAGTGCAAATCAGTATCTTTACCCACTCGGCCATGGGGAAAACCCCCAAACCCCCATGATATGGTACTCGTTTTGAAGCTCTTCGCGAGCTGAGTCGATTGATGACATTTATTCTTTAATTTGGTGAGGAGGGGGGGAGGGGACCCCCGATGTGGTGGTCCCCCACCACCTCCACCAAAAAAACGACCTTTTTTTAGTCTTCTGACACCCAATTTTTATGGACCATCTCATATGTTCGGTGGTGGTACCTCCCTCTATTTTGGGTCCATGATTGCGTGGGTCAGGGAGAGACTCCCCCTTGCCGACCTATGCCTATGCGTATACCTATAGCCTATATCCTATACTCATAGACGTAGCTAGGATTTTCGACAGTGGGGGTTAATCATAAAAAATTTTCAATTTTTCTTATAAAATCTTGAAAATTTTCTAAAATTTTGCCTTTTTCCTTTAAAATTTTCCACGACAGTGGAAGCTAAAGCCCTCCTAACCCCACCTTGCATAAGCCTATACCTATAATCTATAGCCTATACATATAGACTATACCTATACATATGGATGTAGCTTCTATTGGACATATTGGGTGGTGCCCCCCGAAACTGACAGATATGTATGGTTTGGTGGCGGTAAGTTTATAGTATTTTCATTCAAATTTTCTTATTAAGAAATGGTGCATCAAAATTTGGGGCCGAAAATGATGTTTTTTTACTTGTTTTCTTAGAAAATACTCTAATATCTCATACAACGAATTTAGGTCGGATGGTATTTAATCAATAATTATGAAATGTACTCATTGATGGCAATCGTTAGATTATTTCAAAATATTGTAATTGACTCGACATGCTTAACGTCGCCATGGATTCTGATAATAATTTGTACTGATGTCCGTCAAAAAGTTTTTGAGAAGTTGTATTGCATTGCTTCAAATAATGTTATATCGCTATTGCCTTCTAGATTGTCATAATAAATTGAAGTCTCATAAAAATAATTTTATTACCATAATGCCTCTATTATAGGTAGAGATGGCCAAAAAGTTATGAAAATCGTAAACTTTGAAAAATGTAAACATTTTTAAGAGAAAGCATTTATTTTTATATTATTAGTGTTTTTCTAAAGGAAAGAAATTAATTCTGAACTTTTTTCTTCGCAAAAAATTTTACGAAATTTCGATTCGAAAAATTTGGATTCATTTGTGCCATTTGTAGAGATAAATAGGTAAATTGTGTTGTTGATAATAATAAAAATTTATGATCAGTTGCTCGGCATGTGCATCAAAGGTAGAAAATTGCAGTTTTGCCGTGCAAAGATCACAGAGAAGATTTTTAAATAATTTTATTTTATATTATTGTTTTTATTATTAAAGAACCACTCCACTCGGAAAAAAAACTATGAAAAAATTATAAATTTTGGAAAGTTCATGAAAAATAGAGCGTTGATTGTTTTTCCAACAACCTCTGAATCGTTGTAATTTTCGAGATAATTGAGATTGAATTTGGAATTTGTGTTCAATTTTTTCGTTGTAATACACAAATTTTTTGAATTTTTGCACTAAAATCGTCAAATTCCAAAATTTTTTGCACAAAAATTTTTTTTTTGCTCAAAAATGAAAAATGAATTATCGTTAACAATTCATAATTTATAGTAGTAAAGATATTTACATTAAAATTTGACAATTTTTTTGCAAAGAATTCAAAAAGTTTGTGTATTACAACGAAGAGCTTGTAAAAAATTCAAAATTTCAAACACAATTATCTCGAAAACTACAACAATTCAGAGGTTTCCGTAAAGACGAAAAATGGGGCCAAAATAGATATGCAAAATTTTTCATGAAAATTGAAAAATTTGGGTCGGGTTTCGAACCCGTGCCTATAAACTATAAAACTAATAAATTACCACTCGGCCATAGGGATTTGGTAGGAAACCCCCATGATATGACCTCGTTTTACTCATCTCAATGAGCGGAGTAATATAGTATTAAGTCGTCTTTAACGAATCAGATTTGGTCACTTTTTTCCAAGCTCGGTTCCCCACGAGAGGCGAAAATCGACCTAATATCTAACTTACAAGGGATCCTCACAACTTGTCAATTTTTAAACTCAGCTTGCCGAGCGCTTCAAAACTAGTACCATATCATGGGTCTTGGGTTTTGACTTATGGTTGAGTGGCTAACG
>JAQGCP010002185.1:0-10826 GCA_034699885.1 Acrobeloides thornei | reverse complement strand
CCCCCCCCCCCCCCCCCCCCCCCCCCCCCCCCCCCAACCACGTAAAACTTTTTTCTGGAAATGACCCCTATAGGGGTAAGAACATGACGAGGATCCGAATTTGACATTTTCGAAGCGAAAAAAGAAGTTTCCTTGATTCAGGGAAGGCGTATTGTGTATTAAAGCGAAAAGTCGCAAAAATGCGATTTTTGCGACTAAAAATGACCCCTTTTGGGGTAAAAATTTGCGGGGAATCCGAAGTTGACATTTATAAGATTCCTCGGACTCAAAAAAAGCTATATATCGACGCGAAAATTCGAGTAAATAGCATATTTTGAAAAAAATAACATAAATTTTAAAGCTCAAACTTTTTGCAATATTATGGTTAACCAATGATTGAGTCCAATTAACAAATGATTTTCTCGAATTTTCGCGTCGATATACAACTTTTCTTGAATCCGAGGAATTTTATCAATGTCAAATTCGGATTCCCCGTACATATTTACCCCAAACGGGGTCGTTTTTAGGCAAAAATCGCATTTTTTCGACTTTTCGCTTCAATACACAGATCTTCCCTGACCCTGATTCAGGGAAGGTGGTGGGTATATTGAAACGAAAATGGGCTAAAATTCAATTTTTCGCTGTAAAACCAGCTGTTTAGGGGGTTTTTCTAGGCACATTCCCAAACATTGAAAACGCTTCCCTGATCCTGTTTCAGGGAAAGTAGTGGGTGTAGTCCATTTTCGTTTCAATATACCCACCATCTTCCCTGAATCAGGGTCAGGGAAACGTTTTCACGCTTCGGGAATGCGTGCAATGGCAGTATCATTTTTCGTACAATTGTTTTCGTACGGTACTTTTCGTACAATTATTTTTCGTACGGTACTTTTCGTACAACTATTTTTCGTACGAACTTTTCGTACAAATACAAAGGGAGGGGGCAAAATTACTCGCCAAGGGGCGAAAAGTCTTCGCCTAAGGAACAATTTATGCGAGGATATACCGCCCCTTACGCGAGGACTTTTGACCTCCCCCCTTGTATTTGTACGAAAAGTATCTGTACGAAAAGTCCGTACGAAAAATAATTGTACGAAAAGTACCTGTATGAAAAGTTCGTACGAAAAGTACCGTACGAAAACAATTGTACGAAAAGTGATACTGCCCGTGCAATGCGTGATTTTTTATCGGTCACAAGGTTGAAAGAATCCGACTAAAAACGACAAAAAACACTTACATCATTAGTAGGAAAAGAAAGCTTTTGGATCATCTGCCAGCCTCGTTGCAGATTCGACTGACTCCTGTCCGATCCTCTATTATGATTTCGAGCATGATTTGGCTTCCTAGTTCGATTCGATTTTGAAGTTAAGTCCTGCGTGGTGGTAGTAGATGGCTCGGGGGTGTTCACATGATTGTTGGATGTGGGCTCAGTAGATAAAAATGAGCGAATCGCTTTCATCGGAAAATTAGGACTCCCCCGTGACTACATCGTCTAAAATCAGTATTGTTGTCATGTTTATTTTCATAAAATCCACGCACACATAGGTGTAATATATCAAGTGACACGAGCTCGGACTTTCAATTGCCTGAAAATCCCACGAGAAGGCTTGAAAAAAAGGCACAAATCATAGCACCTGCGTGCTGCTGTGATTCAGAAACATATTATATCCTGTAGTGAGAAAATTTAACGCTTTTTGCCGACTGAGTAAACAAGGAGTCGTAAAACAAATCATTAAGCGAAAGTGGGAGGCACTCGTAGAAGGAGCGGCGGCGGCGGTGGCGTTTCACGGCACCACCGCTTCTCTCATAATTCCATTATATGGAGGACTTTTAGCCTTTTCAACTTCAACCCGTAATTTTCGAATTTTTATCAATTTTACATATGGCAAGAGAAGAAGAAGAAGGAGAAATTTCAATACGTCATGTTTACATAATGAATTTACATGCATGAATATTTTTATTATACATTCATAAATTGGTAATATGTAAAGTCCGTTTCCGCCGCCAATGGAAAAAAAAGTCCGAGACGATGGCCAGTGGTCGAAGGCGCCGCCCATCCGATCTGGCAAGTTAAGCAACGTTGGGACCGCAGGTTCGATTCCACTAGGGTAAAATTTTGATTTTCAAAAAAAATTTCAAAAACGAAGCGAAAAATGCTTCCCTAATTCAGGAAAGATTTGTGTATTGAAGCGAAAAGTCGAAAAAAATGCGATTTTTGCCTAAAAATGACTCCTTTCGGGGTAAAAATATGCGGGAAATCTGAATTTGACATTTAAAAAAATCGATTTTTCATTAAAAATTCTATTTTCGCAAAAAAATCGATTTTTGCAAAAAATTTGGGCAATTTGTAAAAGTACGACTGCGCCGAACACGCCAAACGGGTCCCAATTAAGCCTAAACCTAGGCCTAAGTCTAAGCCTAAGCCTAAAACCTAAGCCTAAAACCTAAGCCTAAAACCTAAAACCTAAGCCTAGGCCTAAGCCTAAGCCTAAAACCTAAGCCTAAGCCTAAGCCTAGGCCTAAGCCTAAGCCTAAAACCTAAGCCTAGGTCTAAGCCTAAGCCTAGGCATAAGCCTAAAACCTAAGCCTAAGCCTAAGCCTAAGCCTAAAGCCTAAAACCTAAGCCTAAGCCTAAGCCTAAGCTTAAGCCTAAGCCTAAGCCTAAAGCCTAAAACCTGAGCCTAAGCCTAACCCTAAAATCTAAGCCTAGGCCTAAGCCTAAGCCTAAGCCTAAAACCTAAGCCTAAGCCTAAGCCTAAAACCTAAGCCTAAGCCTAAGCTTAAGCCTAAGCCTAAGCCTAAAGCCTAAAACCTGAGCCTAAGCCTAACCCTAAAACCTAAGCCTAGGCCTAGGCCTAAGCCTAAGCCTAAGCCTAAAACCTAAGCCTAAGCCTAAGCCTAAGCCTAAAGCCTAAAACCTAAGCCTAGGTCTAAGCCTAGGCTTAGGCCTAATTGGAACCCGTTTGGCGTGTTCGGCGCCCCGTTTGGTGCCCCGTTCGGCGCAGTCGTACTTTTACAAATTGCCAAAATTCGATTTTTCCGCAAAAAATTCAAAAAAGTTTGTATATTACAACGAAAACATGTATACAAATTCAAAATTTCAAACACAATTATCTCGAAAACTACAACGATTCAGAACATGCCGTAAAAACAAAAAATGCTCCATTTTTCATGATCTTTCCGAATATATCATTTTTTCATATGGTTATAAATTACTGGACTGGTCCTTTAAATAAGAATATAAAATATAGAAAATATTACAGGGTGACTAAAAAAATGGATTTTGCAATTTTTCGACCAAAATTTCGCTAAAAAATTTTTTGTATTTTTTCTAAAATAACCCTATGTAGATTGTTGTGCAAGGAATCGATTGCGCGCACTTAGAAATCTTGAAAACGCTTTCTTGACCTCAAATCATCCCAAAAAACCATTAAAAATTGCAAAAATCCGTTTTTGGGAGAATTTGGGGTCAGGGAAGCATTTTCGATATTTTTAATACCTCAATCGATTCATTGTATAGAAGAGAAGGGTTATTTTAGGACAAATTTTTTGGCGAAATTTTAGTCGAAAAATCGCAAAAATTCACTTTTTTAGCCACCCTGTAATATTTTTACAAATCTTACAAGATAATATTTATTAGTTACATTCCAGTAAGTGGCTGTTGCAGCATCAATCTGTTCATTATTCCAATAATTGGTACAGTTTGGTATACTTCCTATAGAAATCTTGGATCTTGGAGTTGGGTTACTGGGGAGGGGCACTTAACATGATCCAAAATCACAAAGTTCAAAACGCCGAAATTTTTCTAGAATCACACCTTGGGGTAAAAATTCACGAGAAAATGTAGCGCTAGTGTGTTTCTTGTGAATTTTTACCCCTGAGGGTGTATTTCTAGAAAAATTTCGGTTTTTTGAACTCAGTATTTTTGGGTGTGACGGCACACGTGGCGGGCACACGTCTGATAGTCTAAACGACAGAAGGTTATTTCAATAAGTTTTTGCTCTTTGATAAGTTCGACAGCAAAGCCAGACACATTGAAATTTTGATTTATTTTTGAATAAAAATTTCAATGTGTCTGGCTTTGTTGTCAAACTTATCAAAGAGAAAAAACTTATTAAATAGCCTTCTGCCGTTTAGACTACAGGACATGTGCCCGGCACGTCACATATTCGAAATGTGTGACGTGCCGGCACAACCCCTGCGCTTGGAGGAGCTCAAAAGTCGTCAGGATATGACAGCGACATAGACCCTTACGAAAGTTTATAGCATTCGATTCCGGTTTAAAAAAATGTGCAACATTGACAATATAAAAAGTCTACCTGGCAACATAATGGCTGCCTGAGAATTTGCGTTGGCTACCATATAGCCAACAGCGGATTTAAGCCAACAAGTTCCACCATTATCATTGGTCCATGTAACGGCTTTGCATGAAGAATTTGCGCGACAAAAATCGCAACAATCAGACCATTGTCCCGATTTATTCGCTAAATTGTTGCCTGGTAAGTCTCTTCCACTGAAAGTTTGGGAGCAATACCAACCTAGAATTTGATTTTATTATCTTTAGAAATTATCAAAGCACGCCTAGTTTGGTCATCCCTTTTCCTCACAAATGCACTGAAAAATTGTCTTTGAACCATTATACTTACTTTGAACCATTATACTGACGTAGCTGTCAGTTTTTGATACTAAAGGACCATTAGAAGATTTAAGATAGCAAGTTCCACCATTCGTTGAGTTCCAGACAAAAGCCATGCAACCAGTATACGACTTGCAAATACTAGGACAGCTTGATAATTGAGCTACTTGTGATGTAAGATCGTTTCCTGGTATAGCTGAGTCTGTATAATATGTTGAGCATCCTATACAAAAATCTTAAGCCAACAAACTTGGGGGAGATAGAGCGATTTTCCCTCGGGGCAGGGGGTTTTTGGTAAAAAATGTCACTTTTTCGATTTTTCTCAGCCCTCTGACCACCCCGACCCTAATTCCGGATCTTTAAATATTGAGCAAAATAATAGATTTTTTGATAAATTATATAATAGAGAATGATAAATGGGTTACAAGGGTTTTAGGACGATGCGGGAAATTGTGAAGGGCTTTATGCCCCAAAATATAAATGATTGTGTATTGGGGTATCAATTAACTTTAACAAAAAGTAACCCATTTATCATTTTCTATTATATAATTTATCAAAAAATCTATTATTTTGCTCGATAAAATGCTCTCAAAGTTTGTTTCTAAAAATACAAGAAACTTTTTGAACACCCTGGAGGAGAGAAAAGAAGAAAGTATGGTGAAAAAGTAGCGTTTTTTGCAGCGAGTATGAGTAAAGAGTAAACTGACTTGTGTCAACTAAGCCGAGAATTATCAAAAATGTTAGGATATATATCACCAAATGACTTTGAACAGCCATTTTTTCTAGATCAGAGCCAAAATATAAAGCAATGAAAGTCACGTCTAAAATATAATAGATAATTTTTAGCTGAACAATTCTTGTCTCCTAGGGGATGAAGTTTCTTTTTTTAAACAAAAGATTACAAAAGAAGTCAAGATCTCTGCTTCAGATGTTTTGTTTAAGATATTTGACGACAAATATTTTGAAGTTTAGTTTGGAAATTTTTTTGAGAAAAAAAATTACCTCGTCTTTATTTTTAGGAATTAAATCCACTTTTGAGCAAATGCGTTTTGAAAATGAGCTCTTGTGATGGTGAGTCAAATGATCTTTTCATTTTTAAATCTATCAATATTGAAAAAGATTTCAAATTAATTTAGAGCAAAAATTCTTGTTTGTGTTATACTTTTGGTAACTAAGAGACAAGTTTGTCTGTTGAAAAATAACAATAAATTAATTCTTTTGTTAATTTTTTAAAATTTAAAAAAAAAGTTGTCTTACGATCTCAAACACTTGAGAACGTGAAAAGTTTAACACCTTTTGCAGCATACAAATTACAAATAACTGAAATCAAGAATTTTCTTTTTCAAAACGACAGACTCATTTATTTTCATACGTTAAAACTTAATTTTAGGCGGGAAATCGATTGCGCGTATTCCCGAAGCGTGTAAACACTTCCTTGAATCTGATTCAAGGAAAGATTTTTTGCCATCTCATTAGGCGAAAACGCCTTGTTAGCTGAGCATCTTATTAGGTGACCGAAATAACAGGGTTATGGAACCGAACAAAATTTCTAAAAATAAGCCGGGGTATTTTTATGCGAGAAATCGATTGCGCATATTGCCGAAGCGTGAAAATAAGTCCTTTATCCTGAATCAGTGAATGTATTGAAACTAAGATTTTGAATGGTTACGTTCATCTTACCCCATACATGCACATTGAGGCGATTTGACTCCAAAACCTAAAGGGGCCATCCAGATATTATGTAATCACCGTAATCATTCGAGATCTCGTGTTTCCCATGGGTTCCATGACTTGATTTTAGTGTCTACCCCCCCCTTAATAGGGGGTATTATAGGGGGCCCCATTCAAACTTTTTGATAAAAAAATTCAGAAAAAATACTTCCTATACAAAATTGAGGTTTTTTTAGGTGTGTGAAAAATAGGGTCAATTTTGTATAGGAAGTATTTTTTCTGAATTTTTTTATCAAAAAGTTTGAATGGGGACCTTCCCCATAATACCCCCTATTAGGGTAGACACCAAAATCAAGTCATGAAACCCATGGGAAACACGAGATCTCGAATGATTACGATGATTACGTAATATCTGGATGGCCCTAAAGTGAAATTTATCACAGATGGAAAGTTCATATAAAAATTTTTGCAAATACACAAATTTTCTACCCCTTTTCTATTTTTTATGACCCCTTATATCCTCGAAAAAGTAGTAGCCCGTATTCTCACCTTTCCAACGACATCAAGATCATCTAAAACGGATTTAATCGTAAAAAGTTGTTCAAAATACTAAAGTTCAAGAAACCACTGTACGTTCAATAAATCTACGACGATTTGAAAATTCGAGATCTCGACGACGAGAACGACTTTTGTCATGCAGTTTTTTTTAACTTTTTGGACCACCGATGTAGTTTTTTATGGTATAGACAAAAATAATAAAAATAATTTTAAAAAATTTATTTTCATTTGACCAAAGATTAACTAGGTGAAAAATAACTTTGATAATTTATTTTTTTTAAATCTCTTGTATATTTTGATAGTTCAAGGACTAATCTAACTCGTGCAAAAAACCTAATAATAATATGGACACCCTGACTATAGTGTACGAAGAAGTGTGTGTATTAATTGAATAGAATGAGAAATGAAAGGAGGATAAAAAATAGCACTCTTGTTGTGTCGCTCTAGGAACTACAAGTTACGAGATAAATAAAGCGTCAACAAATTTGCTTATCCGGTATATTTTAAATTTTTATTGATAAATTACAATCAAAAATCAAAATTGATATCAAAGTTCGTTATGCTTCGCCAACAACTACTTTAGTTACTCAGGAATGCGTGTGTTGCTCATTCACAGGCGCCTTCGTACATAACACATGTGATAAATTAGCAATGAGAGAAATTATTTCGAAGAACGATACAACTGAAACTCCCAATAGTAGACCAGTTAAGTTATTGAAACTATTCAAAATATCTTGAAACTAAAAATTGAATGATTTCAAACATTTTTATCAGTCAAAATATAAAAAACTTCTGTCTCGGACAACTTAAGTTTGTCCAAGAATGTTTTCTTCTTTGCTTCTTTTAAAATGTATCACCCTATTTCCGTTTCTAATCTTAAGGCTGTATGGTCACCTGATATTTCAGTCTTGTGAATAAAGCTTTTACATAACGGTTCTTTCTATAACACTCAGTGTAAGCAGGTCACTGATCCGGCCATACCACCCTTTATACCAAATAGTGGAGACTTAGCCTATTTTGTTAATCGGGCTTTTTACTAATTGATTGACTTTCTTCTTTCTTTGTTCTTTGGGGAGTCAGCCAGTCAGACTCATTTGCATATAGGAAAGGAGAAGCGCTCAACGGCGTCATTTAAGTTTGTTGACGAAAACTGCAGTATTATTTTTCTTCGTCTCTTTTGTGAAGGAAGGCTCTTTACTTTTTTTGGTTTTTTAAAACTTTGAGTGCAAAATTAGGATACTTTTATTTTATTTACGGTGTGAGCCATATTAGAGAATTTTTAAAAGAAATTTTTAAAGGATTTATATACGCGATTTGTAATTTTTAAGCTATCGTTGATTTGTTCTCCGGCGAAAAGCCTACTAATCTATAATTTTATATTTCGTGATTGTAATTGGTGATTCGATTTGCAGTGAAAAGTTAATAGTCTATTCTTTACGTTGTTAAGCCTGTGATTTTATATTTTTTGATATTTGAATATGTGATAGATTTTTTACGGAGAAAGGCTTACTAGTTTTACTTTTGCTTAAGTCTGTGATAGTTAATTTTTGTGATTTTAATCTGTGATTTTGAACTGAAATTTTTCTTTTTGGCTGAAAATTCTGTTTTTGTCGAAATGTCGGAAACTATAAGGACCCAGTTATCGCGTTATTTCGGATGGGTCAACGACGTGATCGTCGCGTATCGAACGGGAAAGGAAAATGGTAAGTACCAGTGTGATCCCTACCTGAGTTAAGATACCAGCCTTAAGATTAGAAACGGAGATAGGGTGATACATTTTAAAAGAAACAAAGAAGAAAACATTCTTGGATAAAATTAAGCTTGTCGGAGACAGCTTCTGTGTCCTTCAGCCCGTACGTACGTCCGGAACTACGATTTCATGAACATTAAACCGGTCTTTTTTAATAGTTAGTAGGTAAGGGGTAGGTGTAAAGGAAACAAAAAAATTTGGGGTACTCCCTAAAAAAATCATGGAAACTTACTGTATATTCTGGTGTTTCAACAAACACATAATGCCCATAAACAGGAACATAAGCGTTAAACATTGCATATACATTTTGATACATCGACGTACAATTAGCAAAAGTAGTTTGGTTATTCGGATTGCATTCTGTTGGCTTAAATAAATTTTATTCAGTCATCGGATTGAATATCTTACAATGGTTTTATAAACAGTTTTTGACCAAGAAACAACATATTTTGTCTCGTTGCAAGGCTGTGGACAATCACATTCAGGCCATGTTGATGGCTCACCACGTATCGCGGTTATATTCGAAAAACAGTCCACTAAAGTAAACAATATATGGTTTAAAAATATATAGACTACATTGAGTCATGTTGCACAAAGTGACATTGGTTTCGGAAACAAAACGTGGATCCATACAGTCACATTTTTCGTAAACATAATCTTGATAACAACTATCGAAACAACTCTATAATAATGAAACAAGGGTGACCATTTCGCCCCTTTTTATGGGTATAAAAAGGGGTATAAACTTAAAATAGCCATAACTCGAGGAGGGAAAAAGATTTTCCTTTCATAGTGGTCCTGAATAAAAAAGGTTTCTGATGATTTTTCGAGATCTCTCTATTTTAAGTCCTGACCCTGGAAAAAGGGACAAAAAGTTGGTCACCCTTGTTAGAACAGATCTGCTTAAAATAAAAATTCTTACATCAATATTATATACACCAGCACTGTAAAAAGATTTGACCTCACTTTTATCATGTATGCATCGTCCATATGGTGGATCTAATCGTGTGTAATCATTCTGAAAAATTTATATACAGCGCGCCATAAAAAAGAGCACATTGAGTGATTTTTGGGCAATTTTTTCCAAGTTTTTGTGACATATATGATGCTTATTGAAACGAAAATTCTGATTCAGATTTTCGCTTTAATAACCCAAAACAATGTTCAAATTGGATAATTTTAGTGTCATTTTGTTCGTCTCTTTTAGCTATAAAAATTGCTACAATGTTCATTTTATGAAAATTGAAAAAATCGATGCAAAAATTGATTTTCCGCAAAAAAATTCAAAAAAGTTTGTGCATCACAACGAAGAGCTTGTAACAAATTTCAAACGCAATTATCTCGAATTCTACAACAATTCATAACATGTAAAAACAAAAAATGTTCCATTTCTCATGATCTTTCCGAATATATCATTTTTCATATGATTGTAACTGACTGGACTGGTCCTTTAAGAGTTTGAAACATTTGGAAAAATTGCCATAATAACACGAAAAATGCACTTTTTTGAAGCACCCTGAATTATTCTTTAATAACATTAATGTTACCCTTTTTATAGTAAAAGTTGTTTCTTCGCCCGGTGCGATATTATGCGAAACAGAATTGCCATTGGGTAGTGTATCTCTTTCATGAAAGAACACTAATAAAGATGATGTATATGCCCACTCGAGGGCATCTGCTTGATTCACTTTCGTCAAAGCTCTAAACCCTAAATTTTTTTATGAATATTTGTAGGGAGCAAGCACATAGGGAAGAGGGCAATTGCTCCCCTCCCCCCCCCCACTCCAAAACCGAAAATTTTAACGGGAAAAATGAAAAAAATAGGGGAAAAATGATATTTTCTAGTTGTTTGCCTCCGGAATTGACACAAAAATTTTTGAACTTGACAGGTCATTACCATTCTAAATTATATTGGGAACAATAATCGTCCTTGGTGACATCAGAAAATTCATCTAGGAGGGGGGGGGTCAAAAATCGATTTTTTACTTTGACCCCAAAATTCGCCTAAGTTAGAAAACCTTTCTAGCCACTTTTTAAATATTTGTTATAATAAAAAAGTAACCTCCATATTCTCCAGAATAACGCAACTTATAGTCTTTTGGGCTATCAAAGTGATTAAATGTAAAACAATTTCCCATACTATTATCATACCATCCAACTAACAAGGGACACTCACGAGGTGTAAGTCCCAGTTTTTTATAATTTTCACATGGAAAGATAGTAGAGGCCAATATA
>JAQGCP010002184.1:0-10826 GCA_034699885.1 Acrobeloides thornei | reverse complement strand
TGGTTGTTAAACCAGACTCCAAACATGTCATAAATTTCTCGTTCAAACCAATCAGCACCACCGAAAACAGAAGTGGCCGATTCTACAAAAAAATTCAGACTATTGAACAAAATTTTCAGAGCTTTTTAAAAAAAGTTTTTTACCCAGTGGAGAAATTTCGTCGGTATAAGTTCGAACTCGAACACGTGCATTAAAACGGGTCGACAACAATGCATAAACTACTTCGAAGCGGAACTTTCGAGTCGGTACCTAAATTTAGAAGTAACATAGCGTATCCAGGAAAAATTTTCGAAAGGCGACCGCCACTCGCCTCCACCAGTGCCGTATTTAGGAGGGGGGAGTTAAGGAGGTAATTACCCCTAGTCAAAAAAATCCCTTATGAAGGTCCCCCTTTTTTCCAAAAATTTTCAACAAAAAAATTAAAAATTACTAATGGTCCCCCACTAGGTTTTTTCACAAAAAAAGTCTAAAAATATGCAAAAAATGCGATTTTTGTGACTTTTCGCTTCAATACATAGGCCTTCTCTTAATCAAAGTCTCCCGAACTTACATCGACGGCTGTAGCAAAGACAAAATTTGTAAATTGTGCACTATGGTTGCCCTTTAGAAAAGATAGCACAGGTATAACACCATTAGGATGAATAAGTAATTCGAGCTCATCGCCTCCAGCAAACTAAATTAAGACCCTCAAAATTCAACTTTTTTGAATCTTGTGTTTTTGGGCACCAAAAATGAAACATACTGAATAACCAATTTCCAGGGGGCTCTATAGTCCGTTTCAGTCTCAATTATAAAAAAGCTGAACCCAAAATTCAAAGCCCAAAGTTAGCATCCCGTCCAATCTAGCAAGTTAAGCAACGTTGATATCGTAGGTTCAATCCCCATCCGCTTCCTTGTGTCCAAATTCGTTAAAAAATTTTGCATATGGGTATTTTTATGTGAGAAACATGTTGGTAAAGTTATTTTTTCAAAAAAAACTTTATGAAAATATGATTTTTTAAACTTTTTCGAATAACACCTAATTCGTAAAAAAGTTGTCAAATAGCGTTACAAGAGAGCGGATGGGGATCGAGCTTACGATAGTCTATTCGGCCCAACGTTACTTAACTTGCCAGATCGAACGGGATGCCGACTTCGGATTTGGAATTTTGGATCCAGCTTTTTTTTATAGTTGGAGCTGAAACGAACTATACAGTACATTTTTAGCAAAACTTACTTGTACTTGTTGAATAAACTTAGGTAAACATTCGGCGGCATAACGTCCAAAATTTGCCAACTTTTCACGTTTCTCTTCATCAATCTTGTATATTGTAGCTAAAAGACGATTCAATAATTTTCGGATTTTATTTACAATTCAGCCTTTTGGTCGAATTCAAGCAGGGAAAATTTGCCTTTCCCTCTCTAACTACGCCAATTTAATTTTTGTAAATTTTCAAATTTTTTTATCGTTTAGAACAATAGCCATGTTATAAAACCAGTGCCGTAATTATGGGGGGAGGCCCAAATCTGGACCAAAATTACGGAACTGTACATAACTACGTAGTAACTTACGTTTCTTTACTTGCGAAGTTTGTTGTTGTGCATCCGACGACGCTAAACGTCGCAGAATTACTGGTTTAGCATTCCGATTAAAAAGTATTCGAAACATCTAAAGAAAGACAGAGAACATAAGAAAATAGAAAAATAAAATGTATTCTATATTGGATCAACCCTATAATAATAATAATTAAAAATAATTCTTTATTTATAGAAACTTATTCAATTTATAAGAGATCGACATACACATTAAGATTACCCGTTTTTGTTATATAAAAAACAAAGTCAATTAGCTAGATTTTTTAGTATTGTTGTTTGCCTACGCCAGTAGTCACGTTTTATATTTAAATTTTATTTCTAACAGCCAGCGAGAAATTCGACTTCCGTATTTTTAAATAAAAATAATCAGAAGTATGCCTCACTAGTTCATAATATGAATTCTATAATATCTAACTTGTTTAAATGAACGAATGAGTATTATGACTAAGGGCATATGACAAAAAGCTAGCACACAAACTATTTTTTATCATTGGATAGAACATCTTTAATAGTAGCTTCAGTTTGTTTGAAGTTGAATTGAAGAAATTCCATTTGATTTTCCATCCCAAGCACTAGCGTTTGTTTTTCTGGTTGAAGTTCCTTTAAACGAAGAAAATCGGTGATTCGGCTACTGATTTTCGGAAACACAGACTTCAACAAAGTGTTCAATAGCGGCAGATGCAAACGACGTAATGCTTGAAATCGGACGAGTAAAAGGAATGCATTATAAAGATATACTCCATGCTCTATAACATAAACAAGCTTGAAATAAAATCAAATTCTAGCCAAAAATCGAAATTTGACCAAAAATAGAGTTTTGGTAAAAAAAATCAAAAATCGAATGTTGGCACCAAAAAAATCGAATTTTGACAAAAAGCTTTGGCCAAAAATAAATTCTGGCCAAAAAATCGAAATTTGATTTTAAAAAATTTTTAAAAAACCAACCAATGTCCTCATAAAGCGCATCCACACATTGTCCATAAAAATAAGTCAATTCCGAAGCGAAAACATCATAGGCTATAGAGTTTGGAGCAAGATTCCGGCGAAATATATCCGTGAGCAATGCTAATACTTGAGGTTCTGCGGAAACTTTTATGGTTCCATCCAATATTTTCGTAAACATGCATCGAAGAATGATGCATTGTGCATCTGGCTTGAACGCCATAAAAATCTGTTCAAAAGCACGGGTGGAAGTTTTCTGGATAGATCCCAAATCTTGTCGAGTAATGCAAGTGAGTAAAGCATCAAACAATGGCTAAAAATTCATTTATCACAAAAATAAAGTGATCCAAGTCCAACAACTAACCATATAGATAAAAACTTCATTTCGAGTTATTGAGAAAGATGAAATTTTGGCTGCTATATATATCAACGAAGAGATCAAATTACCAATAAGATGGTGTTCACGCATAGAATTCTTGAGCAAATTGGCCAAAGGCTCTACATAAATCTCGAAGAGATACCCAAACGAATAGACTGGCCACCAATAACTTGAACTGCTTTCACTTTCGTGCACATATAAAGCAAGCACAACCGGGAGATTTTCTATAGAACAAGGCAGGGAAATATTTTTCCAGTTAGGATCAGGCTTCAAGAAAGGCAGGCAGCATTCAATGATAGCGATGCGAATTACATCCGTCTGAAAAGATCTCTTCAATAGTACTTCTGTCAATAATTGTTGTCGAATTCCATCCGATTCTCTGTCACATTTCAAAAGCAGTGAGTGTATGTTGAATGAATAGTCCGCGATAAGAGCATCTGAATATTCTTTCGTTTCCAAAGAGATGTTCTTCAACGCCTTTAAGATATATGGCACAAATTCATTGAATATGTCATGTTTAGACCTAAAAAATTGATTCAAACGAGGGAAGACATTTTTCTTGCACAAAAAAATCCGCTTTTTGCACGAATGCTTTTTTTGCAAGAATAATTGGTACTACAGCGAAACTTCGTTAATTGGTCACCGGTGGTGCACCCTTTTGGGGATGGTCATTTATCCGGGTTTTGTTAAATTTATGGTTTAAGGGTGCATTCAAGCATGTTGAAAAAGTTGTTAAAATGTTGAAAAGTTGTTGAAAAATGTTTCTACTTTTCGACAACTTTTCAACATGCTTGAACGCACTCTAAATAAAAGCATGGTGTTTTTTCAGAAGTTTCTTTAAAATGTTGACTCGAACTCACTGCAATCTTTTGCTATAATTCGCTAGTTATAAGAATATTTCGGCTTCTCACTCGCATGGTTCCAATCTACAAGTTCATTCTCAGCATCTCCAAGTTTACCTTTTCTCAGTCGTTTCGAAAAGGTGAAGTTCCTTCATTGGTGGCCTTCAAATATTTGTCCTTTTCTTTTAGGATTCTTCTTAAAGTTGTTCTTGGCATTCCGAAGCCTTCTGCCAGTTGTCTTTAACTAACATCTAATCCAGATGCAGCTTCATGATTTGCAATTGTTCTTCTATTGAATGATTTTCATAACGACCCTTTTTTACTATATTCTTCTTTTGAATGAACATTTTTTATCACTAAAATATGAGATTTTTTTAATACTAATTTTGGATCAATCTAAGATTTCTAAAGAGATGACCAATTAACGAATTCGAGAAAGTGCCCATTTATCCGGGTGACCAATTAATAAGGTTTCACTGTACTAGGATTAGTGAGCCCACTAGACGTGAATTTGTTTTCAAAACAAATTTTTACTTTTTTTCTCTCTTGAAAAATTCGAATTTTGACCATTTTGCTTCAATACAATATCCTGAATCGGAGTTAAGGAAAGCATATTCAAGGTTCAAAAATGTGCACATCGATTTCCAGCATAAAGTTACCCCTAGAGGTCATTTCGAAAAAAAATTTTTTGAAAAAATTCACGTCTAGTAGGCTCTCTAATCCAGTAGTACCTAATAATTTTTTCACAAAAAATGATTTAAAAAAAATATTTTTCGTGCAAAAAGCGGATTTTTTCGTGCAAGAACAAATTTTTTCCCTTTAAATAATCATTTTTTCTTATTTTTACAATACTTTAAACAATCAATTTCAGATACCTAGTCAATACTAATTCCAAACTTACTTTAAACTGATCGAATCCATACAAGAATATAACAACTTCGTCATCAATAAAAGCAAACGAGGTTCATTAAAATTATGGAAAGTAGATAAAATAGACACAACTCGTTCTTTAGGGGACAATTGTGAAGCAGCAATTTCTATACATTTATACAAATTTTCTTCATTGTTAACTTCTGCTGCATAAAACAATCGTTCTAGTAGCTCAAATATGCAATCAAAATCTTCATAGTTTATACTTGCTAAGTAGTCATAAAGATTCAAATATTCTTTTTTCTCAAGGATTTCAATTATTTCGCCCAACATGGATATCTAAATCATGAAAAAAATGGCACTTAAAATTAAAAAATAAAAAGTATTAAACAAAAACATTTAATTTCGACAAAATAACTTAAAGATTTATCAACTTAAAGGGGGAGGTCAATGATTGAGGCAAGTTAACGCAAAAAATTTTTTTCAAATTTTTTCGATAAACGTAAAAAATGTTCGAAACGATGAAAAAAATACTATTTTCCAAGAAAAAAATTTTTGGGTGTTTTTGGCCTTTTTACAGAAAGTTTCAATCAATAAAAATTGCAAAAAACACTCAAAAAATTTTTTTTCGATTTTTCCCTCGAAAACAGTATTTTTTTCATCGTTTCGAACATTTTTTACGTGCCAAAATTTTGAAAAAATTTTTGCGATAACTCTCCTCAATCAGCCCTCACCCTTTAAATAATAATTATAGAACAATAACAACACATGATATTTTAAAGGTCTTTTTATTTTTGCATTATGCACAGGCTATTTATTTCCCTGCTGTTGCTTCAGCTGCTCGGCGTAACGCTGCACGCTTGCCAACCATAGCCGTAAAACCAGATTTGATGGCTGTCACCGAACAACGACTTCCACAAGTTTGGCATTGGAGGAAGAAGAGACGAGTATCCTTTGTTAACTCCGTATCACTCGATCTGCATGTATGGCATGTGACATACTCTTCTAAAAATTTTTTTCAAAATTTATTATCAACAAGATAATTTATAGGGTGTTCAAAAAAACCTACTTATATATTTACGTAGAACACTTTCAAAATGCTTTTGTTGAAATCGGCCTTTGACAATTAAGCACTGGTTACCATCGATTGAACCCCTAAATGATAAGTAATGCAAAAAAATAATTTTTCATATATTCAAACGTACGTAGTACCCAACTCGGCTAAAAGAAATTGCAAGACATGCTTTGGTTGTCGCTTCAAAAGACGACAGATTTCGGAGAAATTGGTGAACGCCGTTTTCTTGCTACCCGCTCGAGCCACCTGGGGAGGTTTCATCACAAACTTCTTCTTATCACCCGATGCAAGTTCTGGATTCTTTTCTCTCATAATGCCAAATACCAAATCCAACAATTCGTCATAAGTATAATCATTCCATTCATTTGCAGAATCAACTAAGTTCCCATGACCAATATCTTCAACCTTTTCTGGTTTCTAAATAACATATTAATAACTTAGATCTATCACACTAGGAATCCTAGTTGTCAAATAGCACAATAGGGAGAATGCTTCAAACGGCGCCACCACACTTCCGGACTTACAATTGCAGACCTACACTTAGTGATTAACACAGAGTTGGAAAGGGTGATCCACACCAAAAATCAATATACAAAACTTATGCTATCTTTTTAAAAATTCAAAATTGATCCGCAAGTGTAGCGGCGGCAATAGTGAGTCCGGAAGCGTGGTGGCGCTCTTCAAACTATTAGTTTTATCAAGAATACTGTCAATGAACAAATAAAAAATACCGTAGATTCATCTTCAGGAAGCGCAATTTCATCTTTTCGTTTCTTTTTACCTAATACAAGCTTTTCTTCATCGTCTTCAGCCTCCACGACGACTTTTGGCTTCTTTCCCTTCTTCTTCTTGCCAGTCAAATCAAGAACCTAAAGCAGAAAATATATTAAAATGTTTTACATACATGAAAAGGGTAACAGATCTCATCCGCTCAAGCAAAAAAGGCCAAAAAAAGACCCCCCCCCCCCTCGTGTGATACGTAAACATCCCCCGCCACATTCACTAACAGTATATAAAATCTGATATCCCCTATCATGTGTTTACAAATTAAAAAAATTTACTTCTTCGTCCGACATTGCTTACAAGAATAAATTCAAAATATCTAAAATATGTTATTACATTAATGTGTAATGTGGGTCGTTTGATGTTTCGAAACGTGAAATTTCGAAAAGATAGGCATAGATGAAGGCTTAGGCATAGGTGAAGGCTTAGGCATAGGTTAAGGCTTAGGATTTTGGTTGAGGAGTTATTGCATAATTAGTAAAAAATGTCAGTTTTTTCGACATTTTAAAATAATTATGCAATATCTCCGCAAAGAGTTATGAGTTATGGCATGATTTTGGTGTCGGTCGATTGATACGAAATCAAGATTTCTAACGACAACAAAACTACAGGGGGCGGCAAAAGTCCTGACATTTCCAAAACGTGTTTTCTCGACAAAGCTGGACGAGAAAACACCTTTTCAGCGTTTTTTACAATGTCAGGATTTTTGCCGCAAGGTCAGGACTTTTGTCCACATAGGTCAGGACTTTTGTACGCCTAGGCCAGGACTTTTGCCGCTCCCTGTATCAGGATTAGCCTTGTATTTTCGGAGAAATCTTCAAACACATAAAAAAACCGTTTCAAAATTTCAAATTTCGAAACATCAAACGACCCGAAAAACAATTTTTATGATCTGTACTTATACACCAAACTGTCGCGTCTCGACTAGTGTTCGATCCCGTCCCCGAACATTCCCGGGATTTTGGAAACCTGCCCCGAAAAAAGTTCTTAAAAACTTATCCCACCCGGACTCTTAATCCCATCCCGCGTCGGGATAAATTTGCAGCCCCTAAAAATGGCTTTTGAGCAATTTCTTCAACAAAAACCAATAGCCGAACGGGGCGCCGAACACGCCAAACGGGTCCCAATTAGGCCTAAGCCTAGGCTTAGGTCTAAGCTTAGAGTTAGGCCTAGTCCTAATTGGGACCCGTTTGGTGCCCCGTTCGGCGCAGTCGTACTTTTACAAATTGTTCGAGACGACGTCTCGAGTTGAGACTCGACTTGAGTCATGAGTTCGAAACGAAAGTCGAGACGTTTAGCGCGCATCATTATAGACCCAATTCGGTAATAGACACCCAATTCGCATTTTTGGTCGCTGATCCCATCCCTCTTGCCCACGTATGATCCAACTGATATCACGACATTTTTTGCATAATAAACTATTTATCTGCTTGTAATACCAAAAATAGTTGTTTAAACTTTTATGATTAATGAAACGAATCAAAGGGAAATGAAATATACAGGGGGTGCAAAAGTCCTGACATAAGGTGGTAAAAGTCCTGGCATAGGGTGCAAAAGACATGATGCAACAACAAAATTCTATTATAGAGTGCACTAGATTCATCATTGAGCCGTGCATTTCACGATGATTTTTTTCAAAAATTTTGGGTAAAAATATAAGGGGGACCAATAGGAAAAATCGCCGCCGCTTCGCGGATAATGAGTACAAAAAATCTTTTTCGGATAGTGAGGAGGTGAATTTATTCACCCCTGCTTATGTCTTTGTTTGATCTTATATTTGTTTTGTATTTTTATAAAAACTAGACAGTGAGGCGGTGCGTTAAATTCATATCCATTACAGGGTGTTCCAAAAAAACGCCATTTAGTCATTTTTGGCGAAATTTTTTCAAAAAAATTTTTCTCTAAAATAACTCATATTAGGGGTATTTTTATGCGAGAATCGATCTTGTGCATCGAAACCTCTTGAAAACGCCTCCCAGGCCATGAAAATATACGATTTTCGTATTTTTTTCAGTTATTCGGTAGGAATTCCTATTTGAAAATGAGATATTTCAGGGAGGAATTTTTCAAGCGTTTTCGATGCGCGCAATCGATTTTTCGCATAAAAATACCCATAAATGAGTTATTTTGGAGAAAAAAATTTCACTAAAAAATGACCAAATGGCGGTTTTTTGGAACACCCCGTAAATAATATAAAATGACGACGATTTCGTAATCGATTTCATCATCCTAGAATACTTGGTGTAGGAAAGAGTTTCGTCGTCGATTTTTGTTGCTTTTATGGTTTTGAATGAAACAACTTTTATTTAGTCAAAAATACACAGATAAATAAAATTAAAATAGCTGATTAACAATTAGTTTTATCATTAAAAGGTTCAGATAAAATAGTGTCCTCAGCAGCGATATCCATTACTTTAACAGAATCATTAACATTATCCATGACCTCAGCTGCTTCGGCGTTCGCTAAAAGACGCATGATTTCACAGGGTGTATAAAAAAATCGGAATTTGGGCGATTTTTTAAATGTTTTTTCGATCTGTTTTTTTGTTTAAAAATCCTAAAAATGATCCTATAGAGGTAATTTATGCGGAAAATCGATTGCGTGCATTCCCGAAGCTTGAACATATTTCCAAGATCCTGATTCAGGAAAGTAAGTGTTTAAATTTGTATTTTTAACTTTTATATAAACACTTTTCTGAATCAGGATCTGGGAAGCATTTTCAAGCTTCGGGAATGCGCGAAATCGATTTTCCGTATAAAATTACCGATGCATAAATTTATGCAGAGTCCCCCTCCCCCGATAGTGCATAAGTACCAAATTTTGATTGGACGCGTACATTTTTGATTGAACGCGTAAATGTTCATTGGATGCATAAACACCGATTGGACGCGCAAACTGCAATAGAGCCCATATTTTTCTTGACCCAAATTCCGGTTCATGTTTTTCTGCCCAAATTTCGGTTTTTCTATACACTCTGTAATATTAGAAAGTTACTTGATTCGATTTCATCGTCTTGCTTGTCATCCCATTTGATCGTAAACATAGTCACACGAACATCGTCAGTCTTGATTGTGCGTCGAATCTGAAACAGTTCAAGTGATATATATAACACAAAAAAGTTTTTCTGCATAATATTGTATTTATCTGATATACCTTTTCAAGAACTGGTTTTGTTGGCGGATTTTCTATGAGTTCTTCATCCTGATATTCATTTGAAACAAACCAACCAATATCCGTGAACTTCTGACCATTATAACTGCAACGTAAGAGTATCACCGTAACATCGACAACACTATCGGTTGGTATCAAATCAGGATTCGGTGGATCGGCCTTTATAAAACATAATTATTTTTCAAATATTAAAAATTACCTCAAAGATGAATTTATGACGTCCTTCATTTATAGGCCCAACAACGACTGAGTCTAGCAATTGATCTTTGTCTGGAGTTTCTGAAGATCCGACGTAAATGAGTTCCCATTCTAGATCTAAACCAACGTTAGGGTCAATGCAAATCAGTCGCGTAGACAGACTCCAAGAATGGAGAGAACCTTTTCAAAAAAATTTTATCTTAGTCCCCCTTGTTTTTTTTCGAAAATTTGGGCAAAAACATAAGGGGAGGCCAAGACAATTTTTCGAGTTTAAAAAAATTTTCACTTTAATCCCCTGTTTTTTTCGAAAAACATTAATCTTTAAGGGGGAAATGCTCAGAAATTTTCGATTTCTTGACGAAAATTTTGTTGACATACTCGATTCAATGCAAAAACCAGCGCCGCAGGCTTTTTTTTGAAAAATGCTTGTTTATATGCTGAAAATGCTCAGAAAATGGAAAACTTTTGGTTTAAAAAATGTCAAAATTTGGGCTTTTTATTGAAAAATGGAAAAATTTGGAAATTTTGGTGAAAAACTTTAGTCAAAGTAAAATCAGCGCGGCAGGCGAAAATTTTTTTTGATAAACGCTTGTTTTTAAGCTGAAAATGCTTAGAAAATTATACTTTTTATTAAAAAAAAAGAGAAAAATTGTGGACTATTTGGTGAAAAATCATTATGGGAACCATTAGGATTTTTTCTAATGGCTCCCCTTATGTTTTTGCCCAAAATTTTTGAAAAAAATCAAAAATCCTAACGGTTCCCATTATGATTTTTCAACAAATTTGTCCAAAATTTGCCATTTTTTTCAACAAATCGTAATTTTTTGAGCATTTTCAGCTTAAAAACAAGCGTTTTTCAACAAAAAAATTTCGTCTGCGGTGCTGTTTTTGCTAAAAAACGACACAAAACAAATACAGTGGATTCTCGATAGTACGGTCCCCCAAAATCAAAATTTCAAAAAATCATATCTCCGTCAATTTTAATGCTAT